>PISW01007961.1:62340-81122 GCA_004023785.1 Mungos mungo | reverse complement strand
CTGCCCACACTCCTGCCCACACCCCTCCCCACACCCCTGTTCACACCCCTGCCCACACCGTTGCCCCCAGCTGCAGCAAGAACCACTGTCCCAGGTGGGGCACCTGCAGGGACCTCCAGAGCCCTCTGCTCACACAGCCTGTCCAGCACCAAGAGTCCAGCCCCCCAGGGATCCTGTGGGTTGGCGACTTGGGGCTACAGCTGACCAGGCAGAGGCAGGGAGAGCTCCAGCCAAAGAAGAGGCGGTCGCCAGCTTGAAGGGCCCACCCAGAGACGGGGGGGGGGGGGGGGCAGCTGTAACCATCTCACCCTGCAGGATGTGTGACCCAGGAGGAGGCTTAGAGGACGCAGTCCCCCTGACCCAGAGGTCCCCTGGGGATGGTCTGCAGCCACTGGAGCTGGGCCGGAGTCGAGGGAGCCACAGCGGCCTGGGGGACGTGCAGGGGGCTGTCGGCGGGAAGCTGCCCCACGTGCTTGCGGCTCAGCAAAGCCAGCCTTTGTCTTCCCAGGGCGCAGAGGGACTGGCTCAGGCTGCAGCTGCCGCCGTGCCCGCCGGAGCAGGGCGAGCCCCACGCTGCTCCTGCCCCCATGTCACCTGCTCACGTGCTTCCTTGTGCATTCAAGGGGGCCTCCTGATCGGAACCCCAGGGTCCTGTGTCCACGGAGGGTGGAGGCACAGCTCAGGGGAAAGTGACTCTCGGCAGGTTCCAAGGGGCTCTCGAGCCGGGTCAGCGCTGGGTCAGATCTGCTGCAGCCGGCCGCCAGCAGGCGGCATCACACACGTCACATGTCACTGATGGCCGTGGTCGTGGCCCAGGCCCGCGCCTTGCCCCCCAGCCACAGCGAGCTCTGGGCCAGGCCTGTGCCGGGCCAGGTCCCCAAGCACACACTCAGCTGTGGCGTTTTCCTCCAGCCGTTGAAAGCCGTTGGGGACGTGTTCCTTGCAGCTCTGCCTAGCTTGGCTCACTGCCCTGCTTTGCGTGCCGGGCTGGACCTCACAGGCATTTCCACCTCCCTCCTGTGCACTTAGAGAAGCCACATCCGCCCGCATCGCACGACCCGCCAGCCCCGGGTACTAAGAGCCTCTGCTGTAGATGCCGCTCAGCAGACCGAGGAGACTCCGTCCAGGCCGCGTTTGCTGAGATTTTTCATGACAAACGTGTATTAAATTCTGTCGAGTGTCGTTACTGCGTCTACAAACCAATCATGTGTTTCCATGATGAACTACAGCGGTTCTACGAAGAACACACTTTGCATGTCCAGACGGACTTGCCTGTGGTATTCTGTCCTGTTCATAGAGTCCTTGACTCCGTTTGCTGATACATTGTTCCAGGGTCTTGTGCCTGTTCGGGCGGAGTGGGGACACTGGTGGTGATTCCCTTTCTCGTGCCTCTGTCTGGTTTTCATGCCAGCTTCTGCTGCCCTGTCAACTGTCAGGAGGTGACCCTCCTTTACTTTCTGGAGAAGCCTGTAGAAGACTTGGGGTCATCTCTTCCTTAGACGCAGGACCACACTCCCTGGTGACACTCGAGGGGCATGGGAGCTTCTCTGTCAGATGTTTGTGAATGTTGGAATCAACCATTTTACCAGATACACAGTATTCTGATTTCCTGATTCTTGTTTCAATCTGGCCGGTTTTTTCTTTTTTTTTTTCAAGGAATTTGGCCATTTCATCTAAGATGCTGAAGTGATGGCCACAGCTGTTCACAGTCATCCCCACCCCGTGGGAAGCTGGTGCTCTGTGGCCTCGCTTCCTGTCCACCTGGCCAGGCAGGCTCAGTGCTGTCGATCATCTACGGAAATCAACATTGGGCCTGGTGTTCTTCACTATTGCTCGCCGTCTGCTCTCCTCCACGGCAGCGCCTTCGTTCTAGGGACTCGGTCTACCCTGCTCTCTTCCTTTTCTGCCTTGTCGAGTGGCGTCCTGGCCAGTGAATGTCAGGCCTTCCTGTTTTTCCCACAGAAGCATTCATTGCTATGAATGTTCCTCTAAGCCCTGCTTTAGCTACACCCCAGAAACACGTTGTTTCCTTTCTCATTGTGCTTAAGATATTTTTTAAATTCCCTTATGGCATCTTCTTTGATCCAAGAATTATCTAGAAGTATGCAGTTTCACCTCCAGGCATCTGCGGTTTTCCTAGTTACCTCGTTGTCATTCATTGTTAATAGGACCTCGTGGAGGTCAGGCCATATGCTCTGGATAATCCAACCCTCTTAACATGACCGAGGTTTGTCCCGTGGCACACACAACATCTGCCATGGTGAGTAGACCACGGGAGCGTGGCACGAATGAGCCCCGTCCGTGTTCGGGTGTGACGGTCCAGGAACAGCAATTGTGTCAAAGTGATTCATATCACTGTTCAAATCGTCTATTTTTTTACTAGTTTCTTGCCTAACTGCCTTCACAACTGCTAAGCGAGGGGAGTTTAAATTGCCAGCCATGATTCTGGAGTTGCCCGTTTCTCCCTTTACCTGTGTCCTTTTTTGTTTCCCACATTTTGGATCTTTTCTGTGGCCACACACGTGTATGTTCGCAGTGTCTCCCACGAGCCACGCTGATGTTGCCAGAACGTGGATCTCTTCGACTCTTTCTCTTGAAGTCCATCTTCCCTGCCGCAGCCTTCCCGGGTCCCCGGTTTCCACCGACGTCCACCTGCTCCGTGTCTCCACACGGAAGACGCTTCCAGCGTGGGCAGAGTGGCCTCGGTGCGCAGTTGTGCACCTGTCCAGCCCGCCTCTGCCTGAGCTGGGCATTCAGTCCAGGAGCACGGGGTAGCCAGGGCTCCGTTTCACCACCTGTGTTCTACTTTTACTTCTCTTATTCCTGCTGTTCCTCTTTTTCTGTCCTATTTTCCTCTTTTGGATTATTTAAAATTTTTTCTTACATTTCATTTTAATTTATCTGGTAGCTTTTTCCTATCAATGTTTCGTGCTGCCATGGGGTTTGAAGTGCACCAACTCTCCGCACTGCCTTTGGTCTGACAGGTGCACGTGTTCATGTGAAACGTGCACAGAAGTTCCGCCTGTGAGGTCGTGCCCCCCCATCTCGGCCCTAAAGACACAGCATCTGCCACTCTACATGGATTACCCACTCCCCTAGGCAGCGTTAGAATTCTCTTTAAGCAATAGTATATATTTTTTTAATTAAGAGGAAGCAAGGTCTTTTATATTTGCCCAAACATTTAGCATTTCTGGTGTTTTCCATTCTTCGGAGTTTCTGTCTGGTGTAAAAGCCCTTTCGCCTGAAGGACGCCACTCAGCATTTCCTGAAGGTCAGCTGGCAACAAATTCACTGTTTTATTTTTGTCAGAAAATGTCTGTATTTGTCCTCATTCTGAAGGACAGGTTCTCTGCATATAGAACTCTGGGAGGCACAGAGTCCCCGAGGGTCACCCTGCTCCCGCCCACACACCTGGGACCTATGTCCTTCCCTTCATCCGGGAGGGTGGTGCCCGTGCCCCGCGGTCACGGTGAGCCAGCCTCTCATCACGTGGCCCCTACAGTGCGTTCAGTGGCCAGGTGCCTGCGGACCCTGCCATCCCTCGTGTGCCCAGGATCCTGGCTCACTGTGTCAGGCACCAGAACGCCCTCAGATAGAGCAGCTGGCTGAGGCCCCACTGGCACAAAGGCCACGCCATGCCTAGAACGGAGGTCAGCTTCCATCCAGACTGGTCCCTGACCCGAGAGGAGTGGGGGTCACAGGTCAGGACTCCCCCCAGGCAGCTGATAAGCCAGGCTGCCGGGCACAAAGATGTGAGGGGGGGGAGGGAGGAGGAGGGGAAGTGGGGGAGGGGGGGAGGAGAGAAGGAAGGAGATGGGGGAGGGAGGAGGAGGGGCGAGGCCGCCTCTGGCGGGGCTCCCCTGCTGGCGGGGTGTTCGTCCTTCCCGGGAGGGGAGCTAGGAAAACAAGGTCGTCCGGGGAACGAGGGGTTTCTCCAGCCACGAGCGGGTTTCTCTCCTGTTGCAGGTTCTACCTCATCAGCGGAGGGGTGCCCTTCATCATCTGCGGGGTCACGGCCGCCACGAACATCAGGAACTACGGGACGGAGGACGAGGACGGGCCCTAGTGAGTACTCACGGCGGGTGGCAGACCTCCCCTCCCCGCGCCTCCCTGAGTCCGGACCGCTGCACTGCAGGGATGCCCAGCAGGACCACCGTCCGCTCCCCACACGTCCCCCCCCAAAGCAGACCCCTCTCGGGGGCTAATGGCCACACTTCCGGACCAGCTCAGAGCGTGGGCAGGTCAGGCCAGTGCCCGGCACTCAGGCCCTTCCAGGAGTGCCGCCAGAGGCTGGCCCTACTTCCCCGGGGCTCTGGCACTGAGTCCGCAGCCTTCCATGGTGGGGAGAGGGGGCATCACCGAAGAGAGGTGGGCGCGGGCCCCCACGGCCCCGATGCCACGCTGTCTGGGCGCCAGCAGGGTGGTGGGCCTGGCTGATCTGGGTCCCCACCACGAGTTCCTCCCGCGCCGCAGAGAAAGTCTCCCCACGAGCTCCGGGAGGCAGCGACCGCAGGCCCGCCGGGCACTCGGCCCGGTGCCACCACTCACCGACCCCTCTCCCCCCGCAGCTGCTGGATGGCCTGGGAGCCCAGCCTGGGGGCGTTCTACGGCCCCGCGGCATTCATTGCGCTGGTCACCTGCGTGTACTTCCTGGGCACCTACGTCCAGCTGCGGCGCCACCCGGAGCGCAGGTATGAGCTCAGGCCGCGGGCGGAGGAGCAGCAGCGCCTGGCGGTGCCCGAGGCCGGCCACAGCCCCGGGGCGCGGCCGGGCACACCGCCCGCCTGCGACGCGCTGGCCGCCTCGCTGCTGCAGAACGAGCACTCGCTCAAGGCCCAGCTGCGGGCCGCCGCCTTCACGCTCTTCCTGTTCACGGCCACCTGGACCTTCGGGGCGCTGGCCGTGTCCCAGGGCCACTTCCTGGACATGATCTTCAGCTGCCTGTATGGCGCCTTCTGCGTCACGCTGGGGCTCTTCGTGCTCATCCACCACTGCGCCAAGAGAGAGGACGTGTGGCAGTGCTGGTGGGCCTGCTGCCCCTCCCGCGGCGACGCCCACGCCACCAAGCTCGGCGCCCACCCCGAGCTTGACACCAACGGGGACGCGCTGGGGCCCGTGGCCTGCCTGCAGGACTCGCCGTGTCTGGGCAAACCGCGGGGCTTTGGCCACCCGCCCGCCGGCCACTGCAAGATGACCAACCTGCAGGCGGCCCAGAGCCACGTCAGCTGCCTGTCGCCGGCCGCGCCCTGCTGCGCCAAGACGCACTGCGAGCAGCTGATGGAGGACGCGGCCCACGTCCATGTGCACGAGGAGGACCCCTTCGGGCACGGCTGCCTCCAGGGCGGCCCCGAGCCTCCCTACTTCGGCCCGCACCCCGCGGCCGCCGCGCAGGAGTACGCCTACCACTTCCCGTCCAGCCTGGACGGCAGCCCCCGCAGCTCGCGCACGGACAGCCCCTCCAGCTCGCTGCAGGGCCCGGCGGGGCCGCACACGCTGGCCTGCTGCGCCCAGGGCGACCCCTTCCCCCTGGTCAGCCAGCCCGAGGGCAGTGACACGGCGCTCTACGGCTGCCCCCTGAGGCCAGCCAGGGAGGCGGCCCGCGGCCCAGCCCACTTCGAGATGCTCCGGAGGACGCAGTCCTTGCCGTTCGGCGGGCCCGGCCAGAACGGGCTGCTCCAGGGAGACATGTGTGAAGTCCTGTCCTTCAGCGCGGACGGCACGGGCAACATCCGGACGGGGCCGTGGAAGAACGAGACCACCGTGTAGCGGGCCCGAGCCCCACGTCAGCAGCCCTGGCGGACGAGCTGCGTGCAGAGCGGGGCCCGGCCACGTGAGGCCAGCAGACGTCACCCCCCACTGCCCTTTCTCTGTGAAGGACCCAGGCGGGAAGATGCTGTGGGCCACGTCTGCATCCACTGACCCTGAGGTCAGCAGGGCCGTCTGTGTCTCAGTCACCGGCTTTCCAATCCCTCTCGCCCGGTCCCCGGGGCCCCCAGGAACCGAGCAGGAGTTCTGCCAGGGGGTCCCCCTCGGCGCCTGGCGGGCGCCCCGCCTGCCCCACCAGCCTGGCCACAGCCAGAGGTGCCACCCGCCTCTCCTAGTGTCTGGTGTGTGTTTCATTGAGTTTCGTTCCAAGGTGCAGGCGGGCTGCTCCTGCCCATGGAGGGTGCTCTGGACCTGGGCCGTCGCCACCAGCCTCTCTGCCAGCTCCCGACTGAGTCAGAAGGCCACGTCAGCGCCTGCGGTCAGCACCTGTCCTACCTGCAGCCCCCACGCGCCTGAGAGCCGCACGGATGCCGGGGCTTGTCGCCACGGTCCGGGCGCACGTGGGAAGGGGGAGTGGCCTGACACTGCTTCTCAGAAACCAGCCGGGGACTTTGAGGGGCCCTGTGCCTTCGGAAATGCCCAGTGTCCTTCTGCACACTCGAGCATCAAAGCCAGCCACTGTCAGGACCATTCCCCACCCCAACAAGGGCATTTGGGGCCGTAAAGTTCCCTGCCCCGAAAAGAGGGGGCTGGCATTTCCATGCGCATCTGGGCACGAGCCCGGACTCAACATGGCAAGCCTTGTTTGGAGCTGGGGCCCCGTCCCCCGAGCAGGGGGACACCCTGAGGAGCACATGTGGGAGACTGCGGCACACACGCACACGCACACGCACACCCACACGTGTGCACATGACACACATACATGCACACAACTCACCGCGCACCCAGGTTCGCATTGCCCAGACGTCCGAGCACCAGGTCCCGCTGCGCCGCCACATCCCCGTGCTCCTCCGTGTGCTCCGCTGTCTGGGCAGAGGGGCTTCCCCAGGAGCAGACCCTTCCTACCGCACGCTGGGAGGCGAGAGGGTGAGTCGGGGTCCTGAGGGCCAACCACGCTCAGCATCTGAGCACAAGGAGCCTGCTTCCCAGGATTCCCGTAAACCGGACGATGTCCCGGGCTGGCCACAAACCCCGCCTGTCCCCACAGGTCAGCCAGATGGGCAACCAGATGACCGCCGGGCAGTTTCTGTCTCTGTCCGGCCTGTCCGCCCGCTTCCGTAGCTGATAGGAGCCGGAGACCTGACGCTGTGCTGTGTACACGCTGTAGCTGCAGAACCGTCACACAAAATACAGTATTTTGCACTGTTTGCCTTCGTGAGGCTGGTTACTGGCCCCCGCGTGCGTCTCTCGTCCTCCAAGGGGCGGGCCGCCTCGGTGCGCGGCTCCCGCCTCTGCGCTGGGCCCCGGCTGGGGGGCCCGGAGAGGCTGCTCTGCCCTGGACGCGCCGGCGCCCCGGGAGGCGCCCACCGCGGTCCTCTCCACCCCCAGCAGCCCCGGCAGCTCACCATTCAAACCAAAGAAATTCAACATTAAACATTAAACCTCGTGTGTTTCAGTACTGATTCGGCCTCCTGAGTCCTCCTGGGACAGTGCTGTGACACACCCTATCTGCATGTCGTGTTTGCAGAGCATAAATCCACAGCTCACCGCAGTGCAGGGACTCCGCACGGAACGCGCTTCCGGAAGGAGGTGGGTCGGGAGGTCAGAACCAGATCCAACGTCTCTGGTCTCGTGGCGTGTCACCTCCTTCCTCTGTGTGTGTGCGTGCACGTGTACCCGTGTGCAGGTCCTGTGAGACTTGAGTGTGCGTTGTCTGCACGTGTGCATCTGTGCATCTGTGTGCATGTGTGTGCTGTGTGTGCATGCACACATACACGTGTGCGGGTGCTGTGAGATTTGGGTGATGTGTCGTCTGAGCGTGCACGTGTGCACTTGTGATGTGAGTGAGTGTGGCGCGTGCCTGCCCTTCACAGAGAGCACGTGAGGCACACAGTGGTGCCACGTGGGCCCCTCTCACCCCTCCGGGGTAGAGGGACGCCAGGCTCCCCCCGTCAGCCGAAGCCTCTGGAAGCCCGACACATCTGGACCTCATCCCGCCAGCGGTTCGAGCCCAGGGACCCGGCAGCCAGTGCCAGGCTGGGCTACGGCTCCTGCCGCTGCTCTCGGGCAGGGTCTGCCGCGGCCTCACGTGGCTGCCCCCGGGGGCCCTGGGCCGCTCGGGTCTGAGGCTCAGCCCTCCTCCACGCACGGCCGGCACTCCTGGAGAGCACGGGCACATGACAGATGAAGGGCACCCACCAGCACTCCGAGAGGCCTGCTGCGCCACCTCTGAGCAAGGGTCCCTGGGGAGCCCCTGCCGGGTCTGTGGGGTGGGGCTGGATCAGGGCTCAGTAGCCCCGCCCCCACCCCATCGCACCCTCCCCCCCCCGCCTGCCTGGCTGGGACTCTGCAGGATGGTCAGTCGTGGCCCTGAGCCCTCAGGAGCCCACCTTGGGACAAAGATCAGCTCAGGCACCCAGAGCAGCCTCTTGGGTGGGGGCCTCCCTAGAGGGGCCAAGCTCTGCGCTAGGCTGGGGCAGCCGCCTGCCCCCGGCACTCAGGGCCCCAGGCAGGCACACAGCCACCACACACAGAGATGGCGGTGCAGCTGGGCCTTGTCCACCCCACGTGCTGCCTGCGCCACACCTGCCATCCTGCCACTCGCCCTGTGACCCGCAGGGTTTCCGGGGTGGGGAGGGGACACGGGGGCCACTGCTCTGAGGACGGCTGGTCCCGCCCGCCACAGGGGCCCCTCCCCACCTCCTCACCAGGCTGTGTCTACGACCCCAGAGGCTGTGGGAGCAGAATTCGTCACACGACTTATCATCCAACAGGCACTTTGGGTGGTAATTTTGCCTGTTGGATCCAAGATCGAAGAAGGTTCTGCTGCCCACAGGTCGGGAAAGAGGGACGTGCAGCTCTGATGTGCAGGGGCGGGCGTGCCTGCAAGGTGGGGCGGGGGACAGGGCGACAGTCCCGGAGGACATGGGGCACGGCGTCACAGGCACACGTGCACACGCACACACTGAGGCTTCATCCCAGAAGCTGGTCCCATGGAGGCCCCCCCTCCCATCCTGCGGGGCCCAGTTCCCTGCAGGGGCACCTCGGCACAGTCAGGATCCTGTCCCCAGCCCTGCCCCAGGGGCTGGCCTGGGGCACCCCACCCCACCCCGGAGCACTACAGAGGCCCTCTGGCTTTCCACCGGAGAGTCAGCTGTGCGGTGGGGCGTGGCGTGGGGAGGCGTGCACCCCTGTGTCCCGGTGTGCCGAGTGCCCACGGTCTTGAAGGAGGGGTCGTGCCGTGGGACAGTCCGGGAGAGGACTCGCAGCCCACCTCTAGAGGGGACGGCGCCCTGCGTCCAGCGAGGCCTCCCGCTGGGTGGGATGGAGCAGGTATCCATGGCCGCTGTGCGGTGGGTGCCCCCAGTGGGCCGGGGGTCTTGGTGTGGTGAGCTGGGCAGTATTCATGTCTTGTGTGGGGCAGGTCCTCGGGCCGAGCTAGGGCCACACAAAGACTGTGGAAGGCGACATCCCCGTGTCGGGGTCACAGTGTGCTGAGCGGTAGGCGCCTGTGTCCTTGTGGGCAGGTGTCTGTGACCCGCGTCATGGGGGCACACTGTTGGGGTGTGCTGTGGCGAACGGGCCCGACCAGCACTCCTGTGCAATGCCGGTCCGGGGGGAGTCCAGGCTCTGACGTGGGGGTCAGGGGAGGACGCTGGGCCGCAGTGGGCAGGCCCAAGCCCCGCACCAGGGGTCTGGAGCAGCGGGAGGACCGTCAGTCTCTGTCCCCAGGCAGGTACGTCCTGGTGGTCTGCGGGGAGAGGTGGTGAGCCCTCCGCTCAGCCCCGAGAGCACGTCCGCGGGGCGGGGGCCGGGGACACGGAGCAGCCCTCCCTCCCCAGGTCCCGGTGTGGCTCCCCCACGCCCCACCCGCCGCTCCAGCACGGGCTTCTCCACTTGGCCTTGAGCAGGACGGTGCGCAGAGGACAGAACAAGACCCCACGAACCCGGCGAGTCCTCACTCCAGTGAGACGGCGCTCGGCGCACGGAACGCCGGGGCTGCAGGAGCAGCCGCAGAAACTAAGCGGCTCCGTCTTCCTGTCGCCAACTTCCACGTAGTCCAGATGCAACCAGATTGAAAATTACTCTAATAAGACTGATAAAAATGAGTTTCGGGGCACCTGGTGGCTCAGCTGGTTGAGCCTCTGACTTCAGCTCGGGTCATGGTCTCACAGTCCATGGGATCGAGCCCCACATCAGGCTCTGTGCTGACAGCTGGGAACCTGCTTGGGATTCCCTTTCCTCTCTGTTTCTCCCCCACTAGTGCTGTCTCTGTCTCTCAAAATAAATAATTAAAAAATTTTAAAGACTTAAAAAAATCAGTTTCTGCACTCGGAGTAACTCGGTGACCTTGGGAACTTGCCACGGGAGCCTGCACACACTCAGGGATTCTCTCGTGCTCGGAGAAGGCGGGGCCTGCCGATCCCAGAGCCGACCGCTCGCTGGTTCCACACGTCCCTGGGCCCGGTGGGTCCGGCGAGGACAGCGGCCCGCGTCCAGCGGTGCCCTCTGCCCTGGCCTCCTGCACCGAGCGGGCGGACATCCTTGCCAGCTGTCCAGTGGCGCCCCCCTCCCCATGCCACGTCACCCTTGAGCCTGTCCGCTGCTCCCAGAGGATCCCCGCCCCTGGGTCAGCGGGACAGCCACGCCCACCCCGCGCCGGGCTCCTGGTGTGGCCACGCCCACGCCCACGCCCACGCTCACGCCCACGGTGAGTCCGTCAAACTGCAGTAAAGCGGGAGAAGCAGGAGAAGCGAGGGGGGGACAGGGGCCCCCCACCAGGGCCCTGCTGTGTTCCTCCCTCAGCTGCTGGTGGAGGCCGGGACCAAGGACACACGTGGGAGGCTCCCTGTGGGCCGGAGGGGGAAGTGCCTGCGCCTCGGGCAGAAGGGGTCACCCGTGAGGAGTGAATCAAGAAGAGCTGGCGGCAGTGTTCTGTCTCCTGGGCCTCAGATGCGGGGGGAGCCCTGCTGCTGCGGGGAACAGCCGCCATCCTGCCTCCCGAACGCTGGGGCCCCCGGGCCTTCCAGCTTTTTCCATCAGGTTCCACACACCACACTGGCTGACAGGCGTTTCACCTCACACACCTTCACAGCTGGCTCGCGGGTCAGAGCCTCCCTGTGGGGGTCAGGAAGGAGGAGGCCGGCCGACCAGTGAAACTGGGACCCCGGGCGGGCGTCAGCCAGCTCCCTGTGCCTCCTGCCTAGGGGAGCTGGGCCTCAGGCTCTGATGAAGGAGGGAAGGGAGGGGAGGGGCCAGCCCAGGCCAGGCTGCACCTGGGGCAGGGGGCTCTCTGGGAAGAAACGGGTCCTAGAGTCTGCCCACGGCCCTCCAGGAAGGAGGAATGAAACATCAGGTCCAGACCTGGTAGTGGGGGAGGCAGGGTGCGCTCAGTCCCGGGCTGGGCACTCCGGCCCTGCTCTTCACCCTTCCCGCCTCCCTCCTGTGTTCGGACAGGGATGAGGCTCAGGCCCCGGGGCCCACTGGGGACAGAGCCAGGACCTGTGAGTGGGGGCCTTCGAGGGCTCACACAGCACGGTATCTGGTCACCTCCTGGGTCTTCCGCCCTGCTCAGGCTAACATCCAGGCATCAATGAGGACAGGCCTCCTGAGCTGGTTTTTGGAGGGAATGCGGGGCTAAAGCATCACCTGGGGATCGGTCAAGACCACTCCAGGCACCGCACAGCCCAGGTGCCAGCCCAGGCTGAATGGTGGCCACGGCTAGGCGTCCGGGAGCCCCGGGGCCTGGTCCACTCCCATGAGGTCCCGCTCAGACCAGGGTCCGGACAGCAAGCAGGCCCTCGCTGGGCCAGGAGGCTGCAACAGGAGGGCTCTGCAGACACACAGCAGGAAGGTCTGAGGTCGCAAGGTGTGGGCTCATGAGAGCTCAGGGTGACCAACTGGCCCCCAGGGTCCATCTTGGATGAGAATCCTAGAAGGAGACCCCAGTGCCCCCAACCCCAGGCCCTGTGAACCTGCCTGACTTCCCAGGAAGGCCAGTCTGCTAGTCCTTCTGTGTCCTGCACAGTGCAAGTGGGGTACACAGTAGGTGCTCAATAAATGCTTGTGGAGTTGAAGTAAGTGGGCACCAAACATGAGGCTGTGGCCAATGACTGCAGAGGACACCAGGGGAGCTGAGTCCCCTTGGGCCACGGTCCTGGCCAGGTTCTGGGTCAGGGGCTGCCCCTAGACGAGTGTGGAGCACACACCATTCCCTGTCAGGGGGGCCCCAGCAAAGAGAAATCGTTGAATGACATTTACTTCATTCAAGGGGGATTAAGGGGGGACGAGTTTTGCTGCGGGGGCAAGAGGTGAGGCTCACCCCCCAGGACAGCACGGGCAAACGGGGATCTATACTCAGGGAGCAGGGCAAGTCTGACGAAGTTTCTCTGCTTGGCCAAAGCCTCCCTGGGCCCATGTGGTTTCAGCAAGAACGCCACCCTCCACACCTCGTCACCTTGGGCTGCCCTCAGCAGGAATCCTGGCAGGTCAATGTGGCCAGGGACCCCAGACCTACGGTCTCCTCGCAGTGATTTCCCACCACTGACCTGCGTGGCCATCAACCCCCGTGTCCGTGGTGCATTTGGAGTGGGCCCAGCCTTTCCCCACTCAATCATCCTGAATACAGGTGTCTACACTGCTGTGGCCTCTGTCCTGCTCTGTTCTCTCTGTCAGGATTGGTGGCAGATGGCCACTGAGAGGAAGAATCAGGAGGGGCAGTTTCTGGCTGAAAGGACCTAACAGGGTCCCTGCTGGAGGCTGGTGGGGACGGGACATCACGGTGAAGGAGGAGAAGCCCAGCCAGGTTCCGCGGCCAGCGTTCTGGCCACACTGGCTGGCAGGATTCTCACTGCAATGGGATGGTTCGGGGGCACCTGGGCGGCTCAGTTATGATTTCAGGGTCGTGGGATCAAGCCCTGCGTCAGGCTCCTCACTGAGAGTGGAGACTGCTTGGGATTCTCTCTCTCTGTTTGCCCCTCCTTTACTAGCACTTTCTCTAAAAAAAAGAGGAGCGGCTGGGTGGCTCAGTCGGTTGAGCATCCGACTTCAGCTCAGGTCATGATCTCACGGTCTGTGGGTTTAAGCCCTGCATCGGGCTCTGTGCTGACAGCTCAGAGCCTGGAGCCTGCTTCAGACTCTGTGTGTCCCTCTCTCTGCCCCTCCCCTGCTCATGATCTATCTCTCTCTGTCTCTCAAAAATAAATAAATGTTAAAAATAAATAAAAATAAAAAAGATACATATATATATATATATATAAAATGAAAAAATCCAAGTTGATGCAAACAGCCTTTGTGAACAGCGTCTAAGCCTCAAATAAAGACAGGACAGATACCGCTGCCCTTCCCCAGCTCAGGTCCCGCACGGCGCCCGGGCGCTGCTGAGGGTGCTGGCCTGGAGCACGCTCAGAGGGCAGCGCACCCCAGGACAACGCCAGCCCCTCAGAGCGTGACCCATCTGGGTCCAAGAAACAAGGTCAGCGAGAAGTGAGCGAACCAGGGGAGACGGAGAGACTGCCTGCGGACAGAGCCACACGCAGCTCGTCTCTGACGCAGCCAACACGCGCCCGGGCCCCCGCACTGGAAACTAGAACACAAGGCAGGCAGAGGCTGGAGGAGAGGCCGCGAGTCTCTGTCATCCGTGTCCCAGCGCTGGGACTCGAGGCCTGGGAGGCTGAGGGCCCGGCAGGGTGCACCACGCTCGACAGTTTACAAAGTGCTGGCGGCTGTTCCGGCCACTCCCTGCATCCCAGCCTGAGCTGGGGCCGCCGTGGGTGAGGCTCTGGGGGAGAGGTGGCCCGCAGAGAGTTTGCAGCCCCGCCAGCCCTCCCTGGGTCCCCGGGACCCTGTCAGCATGCAGAAGACACGCTGAACTCAGCGCAGGCGTCCACCGGACCCCACCGGCTGACTCTCCCACCCACGACATCGTAGTGACAGACAGCTTCCCGACTCTGTCACCCCCATCCAACTCAGGACCAGTGAGTGGGGAAAGCTGAGGACCCTGCCCAGCCTCCAGCAGGGCACCTGAGCCCCCTTTCCACTGTGAAGTCTCCCACTCCCCTACCTGCCTCTGGGTCTCTGCCCAAGAAAGTGCCATTGGACCCCCACCATGGTGCGCTCTGACCTATCAGCCCCTGCGGTCTTCCGTGATGCCCACATGCCCTTTGCCAAGTGTATTCTGAAGGCCCAGGCCACCTGCCTTCCAAGCATCACGTGTCAAATGCTGACGTCAAGCCCTGTGAACAACTCAGAGAGGTCGAGTGACCCACCCAGCATCACACAGTCAACCGTGGTGGTCCGGCTCCACCAGAACAACCATGCACCCCATGCCTGTCAGGCAATGCACCCAGCTGCTCTGAGGAAGCAGGCTGAGGCCAACACCCACCCCGGCATCACCCCCCTGGCACCACCCCACCCCAGCCAGCATCACCCCCTGGCACTCACCCAGGACCAGCCAGCATCACCCCTCTGGCACCATCCCACCCCAGCCAGCATCACCCCCTGGCACCCACCCCGCCCCAGCCAGCATCACCCCCTGGCACCCACCCCACCCCAACCAGCATCACCCCTGGCCCTCACCCCGGACCAGCCAGCACAACCCCCAGCACTTGCAGGAAGGGGGAACAGAGCTTCACCTGCTGCGCAGGCGTGTCTCCACCGTCTGTGTCTGTTCCCACATGATGCTCATCCTCACAGTGTGCTCCGTTGGGGCCCCAGCGACCACCAGGGCCGACAGACACACGGGCATGGGCAGAGCCAAGTGGAGGGACCGCCTCCCGGGCCTGGGATGTGGCCTCAGTCACGTTCTTCAGGCAAAGCCTCTAACACGCCCTGCAGACTGAGTCCATGAAGCTGAAGCCCACAGGGTGAGCCAAGCTCTCTCACTTTCCACAGACGCACCAGAAACTGAGGCAAGTGAATGTAAGTTCCTGGGAAGAGGGCATTCTGGAATGTTCATAAACACATGGACTCCATTCCAGAGCTGCGTGGAACCATCCTGAACAGAAAACGTCAGCCTCAGGTTCGAGGGAGGCCACGAGGTGATCTCTCCCCGGAAGAGATGAATCGGGAAATGAAGGTGGTGCATCACGGCCAAGTCCTCAAATGAACGTGGGGGAAGCCCACCCGGGGTTTCGGGAAGTCCCGGTACAGAAGGAAAAGCCCCTTCACAAGCCGCCCGCGGAAAGCACTGAGTGTCGGTGGCCGAGGAGGCCCCTGAGAAGGCCCCGGAGCGCGGCCTCGGTCCCAGGGCTGTGCAGAAAAGTCGCCAAAGCCGCGGCCTGAGGAGTTTTGGGAAAGCCGGAGAGGACAGGGCACGGGATGCCCACGAAAGGGAGACGCTTGCATGGAGTTTGGAGCAAAGGGGAGAGGGAGCCCCATGATGTGCTGGGATGTGCCCTGGTCCTGCCAGCCTCGCAGAGGGCCGGGCCTGGGCCGGGCTCCCTGCCGCGGGCCGTGTTCGTCAGTATCTGAGCCTCAGATCTTTTCGTCGCTTTCCGAGAAACGTTTCCCATTGGAGTGAGTGAAATGAAGTATTGTGTTATTTTCCAAGAAGCATAAACACCCATCCAGGAAAGATGATAGCATTTTAGCATTTCATCTTTAGGGACCCGCAGCGTAAAATCAGCCTGCTCTCCATGCATGGGGAGTGTCATCGCCAGGAAGCTCCTGGAAACTTCTCCTTTAAACTGGGTTTAGTTGATGTTATTCTGGATTTCTGTTTTTAAAGACCAGTGTTTGTTTGTAATGGGTGAGTCTCAGTCTATGGCCAGAGAAGCCTCAGGTGGCCCCGCCCCCGGAGAGAACGGGCCAACTTTACATTACACAGTGACCGCTGCCCGTCTTCCCTTGCAGATGCCCCCACGGACCCATACATAAAAGCCCTATTTGAAATTCAGTTCCACGAATAGAAAAAGGAAACGAAGTGCCAGTTCCCAGGCCCAGGGGCTGCCTCTGCTCACAAATCCAACCCCAGAGGCAGAGAATGGCTGAGCCATGCAGGGATCCTCCAAGCGAACCCCAAAGCCCACGCTGAGTCACTGATGGCTTTTTAATTACAGAGAATCCTAAGCAACAGAGGGAGGGGAAGAGGTGCCAACAATAACGGTGGGGGAGGTGGAGAGGAGGCATCTGGTGCCCCCAACCCCCGGCAGGCAATCCCAACCCCACCCACCACCGGCTGGCGCTGGGGCGTCAGAGTCAGAGCCGCCCACGCCTGCGTTTGTCCTTGGCAGAAATTACTCGTGAATGTCGTGCAGTGAACACACGCGCTAACACGCTGCAGTGGGTTTTAGTCATTCAGCCCGCAGTGGGCACAGTGGTCGCCCCGCTCGGGAAGCAGCCAGGCGCTCTGGGGGCTGGGGGCTGGGGGCCGGGGCCCAGGGCCACCATGGGCCCCAGCCCACGCCAGACAGGGCGGTGCCCCCGGCCCCCGGCCGGCACATCTGTCTCCTCACCGCACACAGCAGGACACTCTCTGGCCAGGGTCCTCCAGCCCAGGAAGCCTGTGCCGCACGTGACCGTAGCCCAGGGAAGGCAGCAGCAGCAGAAACACAGGCATACGCAGCCAGCGCAGGGGCCCGGGAGGACCGCGTGCCTCCAGAGTGGCCCGGGGACCTGCCACAGGCCTCGGGACAACCCCACGCTGCTCTCGGTCCCAGCAGAGCTCTGAGTGCAGTGAGCGGGCTCACAGGGGTGATAACAGCTTCTTTATGGTCACGGGGCCAGCTCTGAGGACACGGTTGTGTGTCAAATTGTGTCCCCAAAAATGACACGTTGAAGTCCTAGCTCCAGGTACCTGTGTGACCTTATTGGGAAATAAGGGCTTTGTAGATATAACCCAACATGACTGGTATCCTTACGGAAAAAGGGACAGCCACAATAATAGTCACAGAGTGACAGCCACAGGGTGACAACTAGAGTGACAGCCACAGAGGGACAGCCACAGTGACAACCGCCGAGTGTTCGGAGAGTTCAGGCCCCTCCAGCAGAAGCCATGTCAATGGTCCACCATCCCAGGGTGTCTGTCCACAGCCCCAGGAGAAACATGGTCACTTATTTAGCCAAAAGACCCCCATACTATAAAATGAATCTTATGGTCACTGGAAACAAAAGAAAGTTTAAATGTTTTTATTTACTGAATATTTGTGGTGTGTTTGAGTTTATTTATTTATTTATTTTGAGAGAGGGAGAATCCCAAGCAGGCTCCACACCCAGCACGGAGCCCAATGAGGGGCTCAGATCCCAGGAACCATGAGATCATGACCTGCACGGAAATCAGGAGTCAGATGCTTAACTGACTGAGCCACCCAGGCACCTCTATGTATGGAATATTTGGTTTATTAAAAACTACATGTGTTTTCGGTGAAAAGACTGTAATTGGAGATCTATAGACACTTTCAAGCATGAAAAGATATCACAAGAGAATACAATTCTGGCCACAATTTGATGTCTGTAATTTAAGAGAAAGCATTCTGATGAAGATTGTGGGCTGGCAAAGAGCGTGGTGACGTGATTTCTTAAGTGACTGACATTTGGTACCAGGACCCCTGGCTGGTATGGTCAATGGAGCGTGCGACTCTTGACCTCGGGATCGTGAGTTTAAGCCCCATGTTGGGCACAGAGCCTACTTAAAAATAAAAGTGTAAAAAAGTAAAACCATTTTGGTATTTAGCTTCTTGGGTACATTGACAAGAGTAACAGCTTTATTTCAAAATACCAATATTTATCACACCAAAAATTACATTCCTTGCATTATTTACATTTGTGATTTCCTTAAAAATTTAAATGTTGACTTTGAAATGTGCAAACAGTTTCACAGCTTTTCAGAGTTTCTTTAGGGAAAATGAGAGCCAAGACCCTGAAGACCCCACTCTATTTGCTTCAGCAAGCAGCAAGCCACCTGGCCATGCTGAGTGCCAACAGAATGCCCTAAGACCAGAGCAAGCCCCCATCCGAAGGAGACACCGGGCTCAGAAGAACAAGGCAAAGTCCTGCCAGGGTCTGTGTAGACAGGGGCCCAGCAGCCAGCACAGAGCTTTGCAGCATCGGCATCCATCCGGGGCCTCATGACCTGGCATTGACCAGGAGCAAGGTCCATGGAGGCCAGAGGCCAGAGGCAGGGAGGGGAGCTCAGGCCAGGATCTGCAGAAGGGAGGGTCTTGTGGGAAAGTGAGGTCGGGCAGAGAGTGAGTAGAGCGGTCAGGGAAGGCCACTGGGAAGGCTGGGGCACCACCCCGTTGTGGCCTCGGACTCTGACATCACCCAGGAGGCCTCGGGAAGGAGGCGAGCTGGCCGGGCGTGTGCTGGCCACCCTGGCATGGTGGCGGGGCAGACATGGAGGCCAAAACTGAGAGGCCATTCCAGTGGTCTGTTCGTGAGGGTTCTTGGCCTTACGAGTTTGGAGCTAACTTCCAGGGGACACCCAGGGGCCGCTGGGATGTCCTCATGCCCACACGTGTGTCTCCACCGCTCTGGGAAGACCAGCAGTGCCTAATAGAGACTTGCGCTGGTGTCAGCCCTCATCCAACGTTAATGGAGCCCCTACTGTGTTTGAGGCACCAGAACACAGGGCCAATACCAGACCCTTCCTTGGACCAAAGCCAGCAAGTATGCAAACACTCAGACTAAGCAAGCGTCCAGCTAAGGTGACATCACTCACTGAACAAAGAAGACCAATGACGACAAACTTTTAAATGAAAAAATGAGGGCGGTGTGGTCTCAGCCCCACCGGGTCTCCCTCAGCCCCTCCCCTCTGCTCCTCCCCCTCGGCTACACCTCCCCCTCCCTCCCCTCAGCTCCTCCCTTCACCCCTCGGCCCCGCCCCCACTCCTCGGCCCCGCCCCTCACCCCTAGGCCAC
>PISW01007961.1:36583-62240 GCA_004023785.1 Mungos mungo | reverse complement strand
CCAAAGCTGGGGGAGCCGCATCAAAGCCTGTCTGTCCCGAATTTCACCCAGCTGCACCCGCCTCTTTCTCAAGTAGACGACGTGTCATCAGACTCAGGAATACTTGCCATATGACTGCTCCCCAGTTATGAGATTATCTTTGCCCCCCCCCATTCGGCGCCTAAGTCCCCACCCCCAACCTCTGCGCAGGTGCGCAGCCACCCCAGAGCCAGCTTGTGGAGAGCTGCCAGAAGAGCTGCCGGGGGAAGAGATGTGTGCCCTGACCTAAGATCAGCCACCTGCAGGGCTGGACAGTGTTATCACTCCCAGCTCAAGGCCGGAGACAGCTTGGCTGGGCTTTCTTATCCGCTCCTCAGACGCTGTGCTAAAACTGCGGCTTCTGTTTTTCCTTTACCCTAGACTTTCCACGTGACCCTCTTTTCTAGTAACCGACCTGTGCTTTTTACCCTTTATAAGCTGAATGTGTTTTCTCAATAAACTGAGGCTTGATCAGAGACTTTGTCTTGCCTCCATTCTCTGTGCCCCTGCCCCCCAATTCTCACTCCCTCCCTCAGGACCCGCGCTGACTGACCTGTGGGCCGAGTCACCAGCTGACAGAGCCCAGACCGACCTCCAGTGAGGTCCCTGCAGCTCCTGGGGGCACAAAGGGCACTTGCGCTGGGTAGTGGGTGAAGGACGTCTCCAGCCCTCAGCAGAGGAAAGTGCAGCCGGAGGGACCCTAAAGGCAGGGGGCTCAGCTCTGGGGACTCAGGGTCTGAGGAGGGCTTGGAGCACGGCCTCCTTCTGAGGCCCTGGGTGGTGCCCAGGCTTCTCCAGCTCCAGCCTCCACCACCCACCCACCCTGGCTGCTGCTCTGAGCTTCCCAGAACGATGGGAAGGGGGGAGCCGCACGCACTTTCTAGCAGTTGACTTGGGTGGACTCAAGGATCAGCATCCCACACAGGATGAGGCTGGCCAGCACCCACCTGGCTGCCAGCTTGGGGCCTATTTCTTTGGTGACTTGGATGGCCCTCAAGTGCTTGGGTGTCACACGCCAGGGGCCGGGGTCACAGTGACCTGACCCAGACACAGGATGTTGGGAATCCGTGTCCCAGGGCATGGCTGGACTTTGCAGGCCTTGCCCACGCCTGCCTGGTTCACAGGAGCAGAACTTATGGGGCTGTGAGCGTGGGGCTGGCCACCTGTGGAAGCCCACAGCCTGGCCGGTAGCACCTGCTCTCCCCCTGGGGCTCCGGCTGAGAGCTCCGCTGGGAGGGGGGCGAGGACCGCGGCCACCGGGGCGGTGAGACTGCCATCCACCCTCCCGTGGGAAAGGTGGCAGGGGGCGCTGTGTGGCCTTTTGCCAGGATTGGGAGAGAGAGGATCTTGGTTCTTTGCCAACCACAGGCCCCAGGTTGAAGCAAGGCTCACCCCGTGTTGAGCAAAGTTCAGTCACTGGACCATAAACGGGGCATGGAGAAGTTAATCAGGAGGCAGCAGGACTGCCAAATTGTGGGGAGGGGTCGTGTGGTCTTCGGGTCTCCTACGCACCAAGGCTGGCTGGCAAAGTGTGGAGGAAGCTGTAATTGTCGGTTCCCACACGCATCCATGAGACCCTCACTCAAGGGAGGAGGCCAGACCCCAAGCTACTCAGACGGGCCCCGCCTGGTCTCCTGCCCCCTCACCTCCGTTTCCCCTCCCCCCACCACCGCGCCTCCGCAGCCCACACCCCCGGCGGGGACTGCGGCAGCCCCGCCCCTAGGCGGCGGGGAGAGGGGAGAGGGGACGGGCGGAGGGTCCACGGCCCCAGGAGTGGGCCACGGCCCTCGACCTCGCGGCCCCAGGTGGGCGCAGACCCAGGCAGCAGCCTGCGGTGGCGTCGCTGAGGACGCGGGCCACACAAGGTGCCCCGCCCCAAACGGTGCCAGCCGCGCACAGGCCGCCGGCTCCGAGCAGCCTGCAGAAGGCAGCCAGTGTCCCCGATGGACAGAGTCCCCAGGAGCGCGCAGACCCCGGCCGCGCCCAAGCGCCCGCCAACGTGAGCACGGCCTGGCGAGTGCCGGGACCCCCGGTTCCTCCCGGACACCCCGTCCCCCGCTCGGGTGACACTGCGGCAGGCGCGCGGGCGGCGCGCCGAGGGCGGGGCCGCGGGGGGCGGGCGCGTTGCCATGGCGGCGGGGCGCGCGTAGCCGGAGCCCGAGCCCAAAGCGGAGCGAGAGCCCGAGCGGCGCGCGGAGCCAGAGCCCAAACCGGAGCCCCATCGGGAGTCCCGGAGGCGCGCGGAGCCCAAGCCCAAAGCGGAGCCCGAACCCGGGCGGCGCGCGGAGCCGGGCGCAGGGCCCGCGGGAAGGCCCAGGCCAGGCGGGCGCGGCGGGCAGGGGCGCCGGCCCCGGCTCGAGGCCCCAGCGCGGGCCGAGTCCGAGGCGCAGCCGGCGCGCCCGCAAGATGCAGGCCATGGACGCGGCCGTGGCAGATTTGTACGAGCAGGGCGGCACGGATCTAGCGGGCTACGACTTCGAGCCGCTCCCCACTCTGCCGGAGGACGAGGTGAGCCCGGGCACGGTGCGCCCCGCCTTCCCCCACCTGCTCGGAAGGAAAGCCCGGGGGAGGATGCCCCCGCCCCCAGGACCCCTGCCCTTGGCCCAGGTTTTGGCGGCCTCTCTCAGCAACGCCCCGTCGGCCTTAACATTTTCGTTTTGAGAGGACAGGAGCCCTGGAACGCCAGCCCCACGGGACAGCAGTGAGTGGGGGGTCACTGAAGAAGTTGGTGCCTTCCCGGGGGAGGCTGGGGGCTCCTGATTATAAATTTTGGATGGATGAGTGTGGGGTTGGGCATCGTGAGGGGGAGGGGTGGGGACTGGCTTCCTCCTTGCCAGCACCTTAGGAGGTCAGTGGGAGGCACTGGCCAACCAACCGCAATCAGGCCAGCCTGTTCAGGAGCTGGGGCAGAGGTGGGGGAAGCCCTGGCCCCAGGACGGAGGGCTGCTTCCTGCACACAGGACAGGAGAGGCCTCCAGCCAGCGTCCCTGAGGCATCCCCCCTCCCAAGGCTCGGCGGGACCAGCGGTCTCCGTCACATAGAGCTTCCGGTCATCAACTGGACAGGTGCCCACAGAACTGATTTGCCTGCACCTCTTGCTTCCCCACCGCACCCACAGGCTGCAGCCTGGGGCCAAATGAACAAGCCAGGTCCCTTCAGGTGATAGTTGGTCCCCCGAGGAGGCAGTTGCTCCAGAGAAGACCCAGGGCCGTGGGGTCTCGGTGGAGAAGGGCCTTCCAAGCCTCCGGCAGCCTCCAAAGCTCACTGCGGAGGGACCCTGGGATCACACAACCATCCACGGAACAGGCTGTAACCAGCATGTTGCTGATGAAGACCCTCCGATGCCCAAGTGGGCAAGACTGGTGGCCGAGAGTTAGACACAGCCACCGCCCTCCTGGAGTAGATAAGGACCTAGCTGCAGTCCCCGGGCCTCCCACCTTCTGCCTGCCCACCCCCCCCCGACTTTTGCAGGAAAGCTGGCTGTTAAGGGCAGAGTTCATGACACGGTGGCCCTGTCCTTCTGGGGAGCAGAGCCTGCCGTAGGAAGCCCCTGGCTGGCCGGCCAGGAGCTGCTGAGGCGGGACCCGAGGGTTGGTGTTGCCCCCCCCACAACCATGGTGGCCTGGATTTGGTGAGAGACAAGGCCACAGAGAGGAGAAGCCAGAAAATAAATAAACCTTTGGGCATGTCCATGGCTTTGATGAAAAAAGAAAGGGTGCGCCCCGCCCACAGCCTTCAAACTCTCCCCCAGAGGACACATTTCAGTGTGTCTGTTAGAAGATCACCCTCCTCAGTCGCCATCCAAAGCAGATGGAGAACGTGGCTCTTCGTACCAGCGGCCCCAGACTTGGCGGGCCTCCTCTGTGTCCGTGCAGAGTCAGAGGCTGGTGCCAAACACACAGAAGAGCAAATTCAGGACTGAGACCCAGAGCCGGGCCCCCGCCCATGGTCTGTGCCCCTGGGTGCCCTGCTGCCTTTCCCGGGTTGGAGGGTTCCCTGGTGCCCCTCCGGGTTCGAGCAGCCCCCAGATGTGCGCAGGTGAAGTGGGATGCCACCGCGTGAGGAGCGTCCTTTGGGAAAGCTCCGATGGGCCCTTCAAACTTCTTCCACCTTTGGGGGCGGGGAGGCACTGTCTTTGGGCTCCAGTAAAACAGGAAGCCTGCCCAGTGGCCTGCACCTGTGAACACACCTGATCCAGACTTCATGCTTCCTGCACACATTCAACTCGGTTGGTGTTGAAGGTTTTAAATCTCCACCAGAGCCACGTGACTGTATCTGGTACATCATGGAGTCAGGTTGCACCTGAAAGCCATCCCATGTAGGGCGAGGGGGTAGCCAGAGTGCACATCCCCCAGGGTGAGTCCTGCCGATGGAAACCCTGGAGAGAGACAGGACGGAGAAGGCACGGGGCGGCTCCCATGGAGGGGAGCGGTGCCAGACCCAGGATGTGGACAGAGACATGGGCATTCACCATATTTAAACAACAGACTGTACGGCGAGGTCCAGAGCTAGAGCCTGATGGGACTCCCCCAGAGTCCCAGGGAATGTCCCTCCCTGGTTGTAATCCCAGAGAAAACCCAAATGGCCAGTGGACGTGCAAAAAATGTTTGCCTTCATCATCATCAAAGAATGCAAAATAGCCCCACCATGAGCACCTGTCCACAAGTGCCAGGTAGCAGGGACTGATGGCTGGATGATGACCGCGCCGGCAGGGAAAGGCACGGTGGCAGACCCCCTTGCTGGTGGCATTGTCCCAGTGCCTCCACTCTGGGTGCATTCTCTGGATGGTTCTCTCAGCTGCAAGCCCCCCGGGGCCTGTTGGGAGTGGGCCTGATGTCCTGGGGGCTGTCGCCCAGCCTGGTCCCCTGCTACTGCAGGCGGCACCGCTGCGTTGGTTCCAGCAAAGGTCGGGGATGAGGGATCAGGCAGAGCACCGCTGCTGGAGGGGCTGGTGCCAGGCCTTCCAGAGGCAGATGGTGTCACCTTCAGGAGCCTCCGGGGGACGAGAACAGGACAAGGACAGGCAGATTTGGAGGTGAAGATGGCCCACGGGTTTCTGCACGGGGCAGGGCATCTCTGGGTTTCTAGACTTTCCTGAGATGTAAGGGGCTCTCCTACCCCTTCTGGGTCCAGTGAGCATCTCTCCGGCATCTATGCACCAGGCGCCAGGCCGGGTCCAGGGATGTGAAGGTGGGTGGGGGCAGCCGGTGCTGCCTGGAGGTGCCCACGGCCAGGGGTGCCCTGTGAAGAAGCAGATATTCCCCCTGGGCCCTCCTGGGTCCACGTTATGACCCCACCCAGACGGCACAGAGCAGCAGGCCCCTGGGGAGATGGGGAGAGCCTCGTGCTGGGTGACAGTCGGGAGTTGGAGGGTGGCACTGCAGGGCAGGTGCCTCCACAGGGTGCTGTGCAGGCCTCCCCAGGCCTGGGGGGCTGGCAGCTTGGGGGAGCGTGACAGCAGGCCCAGCAGTGGTCAACACGTGTTCTCAGCAATGATTTGGATTTGGGCGGGGTGGTCCCGTCAGGAGGCTCCGGCATTGAGAAAAGTAATATGCGAGAGTATGTTTGAAATGTACGAGAATGATCCTGGTCCCTGGGGGTCCCCACGTTGACCCCATGGAACCCTGGCTCCCAGGGCATCTCGGACGGGTGGGGGTCTTCGAGGGACAGAAGCTCCCGGATGGGCCCACTTTTGCTATAATCAGGCAGGGCTGTCTGGTGGGAAGCCAGCTCTGCCCTGTGGCTGGGGAGGGGCTGCCCTGGGGACCAGCCTCCTGAGGAACTCCCCCCTTCTCCCACCCCGGGGCGGCCGGGTTTGTGTCTGCACGATCGCTAGGGAAGGACAGCTCTTTCCTGTCCCACAGGGAACATGACTTAGGTGATCCCCACCCTCAGGTCTGCTCACGGCCCAGGCAGCACCTTGCTGGGGAGCAGGGGCAGGGTTCCAGGCCCTGTGCACTCTACTGGGTTTTGAAGAACCTTCTGGGCCTGCCCAGAAGTCTGGATCTGTACCAGAGGCTTCCCAGCAATGACAAGGTCCGGTCACGCTGGCGGTGGCAGGGACAGCTATGAGAGGGGTGGTCAGGAACCGGCGTTACTATTCACGGCACATCACCTCCTCCCGAAACGTTACCGCAGCCAGCGGAACCGTCAGTCCTGCCCCAGAGCCCACAGTATCAGGAGCTGGGCCCGCCTGGCAGTGACGCCCAGAGCCCACGGGACCCGGAGCTGAGCACAGAGGTGCAGGACGCCCACGTGCATCTTGTCTGTTGGGGCGGCTTTGAGGAGTGCCCCCTGAGGTTCTGGTGGGGACGTGTGCCGAGGGAGCCCAGTGGCTGGCACCGGCTTCCCGGTCTCGCGTCCCTGCCGCTGCCTGGCCCATTAGCCATGTCTCACCTGTCTGCCCTCCTTGGGCTATGGATTCAGCCGAGGGAGGGCCGTTCCCCTAGCCTGGCTGGAGCGGGGAGGGCCGGAAGGGTGGGTGGCCGGCCCCCGAGGACAGGCAACCAGGGAGGCCATGGTTCAGTGTCCTCTAGCACTTGGTGACGCCCCCCCCCCGCCGCCACCCCTGCCATGTTGGTGCATTGGAACCAGGGACACATCTCAGCTCCGTCCTGGGACCACGTGTCAGCTGAATCCTGCCTCCCGTTCCAGCAGCTGGGCTTCAGAGGGGCTGAGAGCGCCTGTCTGCGGGCGGCGGCCTCGGCCACGTGCCGGAAGCAAGGACTCGGCCCCGCAGAATTCACCCCGTAAAGCCGTGCAGAGAAGCCCTGTTCAGACGCGTCCACGGGGAACAGGCACTCTCCAGTGGGCTTCCGGCCGTGTGTGCGTGCCGGTGCGGGTGCGTGTTGGTGACGCAGTCACAGCTGAGTGCAGTCAGATGTGCAGGGTGAGCCCAGCCCGGCGAGGCCTGGGGTCTGGCCTGCGGGAGGAGGCACCGGGACCTGGGTCCTCCGTGCGCCACCTGGAGCGGACGTGCGGGCGGCTCCCCGGCCGTCGTGTCGTGTGCGTGTCACACGGCGGTGTCGCAGGACCGCGCCGCGCTTGCTCCGCGAGAGCTTCCCACACACCGCGCCCTCACACACGCGGGCTCGTCCCCCCCGGCGCCACGTCTTGCTCCTCTGCGTACGACCTCAGAGCCCTCGGCGAGCCCCCCGAGCCCTGGCCGGAGAGCCGGGGGCCCGCCGGCGGGCGGGGGGGCGGCCAGAATTCCGGGGACAAAGAACTAGGTCCCCGACCCGGGAGTAACACCTGTTCCAGGAGACGCGCTGCTCATTTTGCCAGACGCTCTGTGGCTTCTGGCTTCCAGGGGACAGTGGGCTGGGCGGTTTTCTGGGTTTGTTTTTCCTTAAAAAGCCTTTGCCTACAACTCCATTTCTGACGTAAAGTGAAATGTCGCCGCGCGTTGTCTGCTGCCCCGGGTCGGTCTCGACGTTGGGGTGCCGGCCTTTCCTGGGGAGGAGGCCCCGGCGCCCGGCCTGGCCCCCCCCCCCCCGCCTCAGCTGCGGCCTGTCTTGGCAGGAGAACGTGTCCCTGGCTGACATCCTCTCGCTGCGGGACAGCGGCCTCAGCGAGCAGGAAGCGTGGGCCGTGTGCCTGGAGTGCAGCCTGTCCATGCGGAGCGTCGCCCACGCGGCCATCTTCCAGACCCTCTGCATCACGCCCGACACCCTGGCGTTCAACACCAGCGGGAACGTGTGCTTCATGGAGCAGCTCAGCGGTGAGCCGGGCCGGGGGCGGCCGGAGGCGCCCCTGGGGGCGAGTGTGGACACGGGCCCCGGGCGGGCTCGGAGCCACAGAGCCTGGGCCTCCCTGGTCCCCTGGTGGGACCCCCAGCCCGGGGACCGCTGAGGGGGGAGGAGGCGGGAGGGCCCTCGTGCACCGTGTCACACGGTCCCCGCAGGGACTCGCCGGGGGCTGCCAGCCCGGGCAGCCGGTGCCGCTGGCCCACCGGGAACGCAGGTGGGGGGTGAGGCAGAGGGCGTCGCAGCCCGCACGCAGGCCACCTGCCCCCGGCCCGGCCTCCCCCCTGCTCTGGGGACCGCCCCCCCACACTGCTGGTGAAGAATGAGGTTTTCCTCTCAACTGCTGTTTCCTCAGGGACACGGGGACAGAGGGGAGGGAGGGATCGGCCCCTGGGAAGCAGGAGGGGAGCCTGCGGGCTGGCGGGTTCTCTTCACCCGGGGTCGTGGGTGTGTGACCAGCGCCTCTCTCTTCCGTCCCCAGATGACCCCGAGGGCGCCTTTGTTCCCCCGGAGTTCGATGTGACCGGGAACACCTTTGAGGTGGGTGGCCAGGCCTCTGCAGCTGGGGCAACTGTGTGCAGGGCTGGGGGCCGCCTTGGGGCACCGACCCGTGTCCGACTCAGGGGCCCCGTGGGGCGGCCCAGCTCCGGTGACGGCTGGGCGCCTGGACGCGTGCTTGTCATGACAGTCGTGGAGCACGGCTCCCACGGGCGCGTTTACTAGACCTGACTTGCTAGAAGTGTCTGGCTCGGGAGTGGCGGCTGGCGGGAGTCACAGTCTCTCGGGGAGAATTAGCGGAGGGCGGGTTGTGCCGCTCAGAGGGGGCAGGGGGCCTCTGGAGTGTCAGTCCCCGGCCAGAGTGGCCGCCACCGCAGCCCGCGGTGGGCCGGCGTCCCCAAGGTCCCCGAGAGGCCCGATCCACAGAGCGGACCCCTGGGCCCCCCTGTGTGCACGTGTGGGAGCTCAGGTTGGGGGCCCCGAGGAAGGAAGGCATGGGGACCCTGGCCGGCCGCAGAGCCCACAGCCCCTAAGACAAGTGGAGAAGACCAAGTCACTTGTTAACAAATAAGTGATTAGCGACAAATTCAAAGCTGTAAGTGAAAACACATTAGCTTCATGACATTAGGGTAAATTTTCACCCCAAATACGAGTTTTAGGATTGGTGCCTCTTGTGCTGTTTTACTTGCACATAAGCTGGAAGCCAGCCCCTCGCTGAGAGGCCCCGTCCCCGCCCGGCCGGCACTCGGGCCGCGGCTTCCCGGCAGGGCCAGGCCACCCCCGGCGCGGGCTTCCGTTTGCGGCCGTTCCCACCCCGGTCCGCGCGCAGGCTTCCCCGACCTCGCTGCGTCTTTAGAACCGGACCGGGCACAACAGTGAGGCCCAGAAAGTGGCGGCGGTCCTCCGGCCCCGCCCCGCCCGCCGGGCCCCTGCGCCCCTTCCTCTCCCCTCGCGGCGCCCCTGCGCGCAGCCCTGGTTCCTCCGCAAGGTGTTTGACGTTCGCACCCGAGCGCCCTCTGTGTGCCCGCGCTGAGTCGGGGCGCCACGCCGCGTGGTACTGTCACCCCGTGACCCGCCGCGCGTTCCCGTGCGTCTGGGCCCGGCGGCCACACAGCGGACGCGCCCCGGCCCCCCCCCAGGGCCCGTCTCATGCTGCTTCTCGCCACAGGGTCTCACCCATCTTGTCAGGACTGTCAACGTCTCGTTTACAAGGTGTCTCCGCACCGTCTCTACGGCGGCGAGCGGTTCCCAGTCTCCTTGGTTCTCAGGACCCCTTGACACCCTGGAAATCACAGAGCAGCCGGAGAGCTTCTGTCTGTGCGGGTTACGTCTACCAGCGTTCGCTGTGGTGTAGACCAGGGCTGAGGCGTGGGAGTAGTTACCTAGTAATTCACTTAAAAATAATAATGAACTGTTGCGTGTTAACATACAGGACGCATTTCTATGAGTAATAGCAGTATTTTCCCCTAAAAAAACAGTGAGCAGAGTGGGGCTGTTTCACACATTCATCAGCGCGGCATCGCCAGCTCCGCGGAAGCCCGCTGGGCTGTGGCGGTGTCACCGCAGGTGTGGGCCCTGGAAGTCCAGGGCGCTGGGCGGCCAAGAGCACGACTCGGTCACTGTGGAAGCCTTTCACCCCAGAGGGGCCGGTATTATAGTCGGTCTTAGAGTCAGACGTACTCATGTTTTCTCTCATTGTTAGCACTTGCTGAACCTTGAGAAGTCTTGCCAACCCCAAGGTCTACCAGAGATACGCCCATAATTGCTACTAGGAGTTTTAAAATGATGTTTTTCACGCTTGATCTGGTTGAAGTCGACTTTTTTCTGTAGTGTGAGGCAAGGACCCAGTTTTATGCTTTTCCGTGTAGACTCACGCCTGCTTCGTGGACCGGCCAGCATCTGGGTGGGCTTCCTGGCCGCGTGCTCCATGCAGGGGTGAGCCCGGCCCCTCCCCCAGATCCTGCCCTCCCTGGCCAGGTCCCTGCCCCTGTCTTTTCTCAAGTGTTGTGACTCTGCTCAGCCCTTCACTCTCGCACGTCAATGTTAGAATCCGCGATCGAGCTCTATAAAATCCTCTGCTGGATCAGGGGATCAGGGGGCACCTGCGGGGCAGTCGGTTGTGTCTGACCCTTGGTTTCAGCTCAGGTCGTGATCTCACAGTTCGTGGGATCAAGCCCCACGTTGGGCTCTGCAATGACAGCCTGGAGACTGCTTGGGATTCTCTCCCTCTCTCTCTGCCCCTCCGTCTCTCAAAATAAATAAATTAACATTAAAAAATATCTCTATTGAACCTACCAATCACTTTGGAGAGAGTTCAGTCGCTATAATATATTATTATAAGTTCTTCTTCATAAACACTTTTTCCTTTTCATTTATTTAGATCTCAGTAACACTTTTTTTTTTTCTGTAGGAGTCTTAAATATCATTTGTTAGTTTGTGCTTGGGAACTGGGTATTTTCTGCTTCTGTTCTAAACTGATGGTCATCTTGATCATTGCGTTTTTCTGTGTCTCTGTTGCTATTCTTTGGAAACGCAGTTCACGTGACATCTTAATCTTCTGTCCATCCACCTTGCTAAATTCTTTCATTATTTCCCAAAACTTACAGATCCTTTAGCTTTTCTATTTAACTGATCAGGTCACCAGCCTGTGCAAAGTTTCACGTCACAGCTCCCCTCTCTTCCTGCTCTGGGTCGACAGGAGCCACAGCAAGTTGGCAGGGAGCACGGCGTGGCCGGCCCGCATCCCGCCTCCGGGACACAGGGCTCAGAAAGTGCTGTTTCTCCGCTTCTGGTGGGGAAGTGTCAGGATGGCATTGGCTATGTGAGTGCCCTCTGTGCCAGAGTTACTGTGTCCTGTCACAAATGTACCTCAGGATTTATGAAAATGTTACTGCACCCTTTGAAATGATCACTGAGATTCTCAATACTAACACATTTATTTGCTTATGTTAATTCATCCTTTCCTGCTTAGAAAAACGAGGCCGGGTGTCTGACCTTCTTAGTGCGCTGTTGCATTCAATCTGCTAGTGCTTACTTTGGGGTTTCGAGCTGGTTCTGACTGGCATCGGGGGCAGGGCCCTCCCTGCCTGTGCGAGCACCCTCCTCTGCCTGGGGGGTTTACGTAACAACAGGGCGCTGTGTTCCCAGACGGCAGATCTCACTTACTTATGAGGCCACCTGTTTCCTCTGAGGGAAGGTTTTTCAGTGCCGCCTGATTCTTAACAGGGTTCATCTGTTTTGTGTTTCTCACTGAAGGAGCTCTCTGGTAAACCGGATATTTCTGAAATGTATCCCTTTTGAGTTATTTTTAAGTCATTGGTGTTTGGTTGCAGACAGAGTCCCGTGGTAGTCCCTGCGCTGTCTGTGGAATGCTGGGTAATTTAAACTCTCTCCCCTTGCTTGTCAGTCTCTCCAGGGTATTTACTTTGTTAGTTTTTTCAAAGAGCCCATTTTATAGCACATGAGCTTTCCTGATGTGTTTTCATTTTCTTTTTCCACTGATTCTGCTCTAACTTTTCATTCTCTTTTCCTTGTTTTGAGTTTGGTAAGCATTCCTTCTCTAAAATAAGTTGGACACTCAGCTCATCTGTCTTCAGCCTATCTTCCTTTCTAATATGAACATTTATACCCAAGGCTATGAATTTCCCTCAAAACATGGGTTTAGCTGTATCCTTCAAGCTTTGTAGCATCTACAGTATCTTATACTTCTAAGTATTTCTTCTATTCCCACTGGGATTTCTTCTTTAGCCTATGAGTTGTTTAGCAACTAGAATGGGTTGAGGTTTTCCTAACTTTGTTTGCAGGTGTAATACACATACAGAAACACGCACATCACGAGCATGGCAGCACCCTATGGGGTGCACGGCCAGGTGGGTCCATGACGGGGTCCACACCCCAGCCTGTTCACAGAGGCAAGGGGGACTCCCAAGTCGTTAATGCTTTGCATCTCTAGAATCTTCCTATGATGAAAAGTCTTATTTTCTGAGTTACCATAATTCCCAGTGAGCAATAGGTGATTTTCTTTGTTTTCCATCCACAGAACGAACAATCCTTCTTAAGTGACACATGGAAAGGGCCTCCGGTGTGCGCTAACGGCTTGGCCCCAGGGTTTGCATGGGCCCAAGCCTCCGCCATCACCCTATGATTCCAGGGTCTCTGCTCTCCTCTTGTATTAGCTTCATGCCGGTGCCTGTTCCAGGGCTGTCCAAACCCCCCTAAGTCTCACATCTGGAGACCCCAGGGATAGCTGTACATGTCACATGTGTGCGTCATGCCTGCTCCTGCCTGCATCCTGGGGCGGCAGCCCCCAGCCCACAGGCACCACAGTGGCAGATGTGCTTTCCTGGTCCCACTGCTGCTGTTGAGCCAAGACACCTTCGGCCCTGACCCCTGTGTCTCGAACTGTTTCGTGGGTGCAGAATGTGGGACTGCTTGCTGGCCATGGCGAGACCGAGCCTGCCCCGTTGCCCACGGCATGCCTTCCAGATCGCTGGTTGGCAAGGCTCATGCTGCTGCCCACCAGCCCCTGCTGGCCTGGTCTTGTCCCCTCATCGGCCCCACAGAGAGGACGAAGACACGGAGAAGTTTCCTCGAGCCCCCCAGTTCTCACACTGAATTCCCCCCTGGGACTCCACCTCACCACCCTGCCCGCTGCTGGGATGAGCCTTCAGGCTCCCTAAGACCCCAGATGCATGGAAGCTGGCCCTCTTGGGACCATCCCCTGAACATCTCAACCCTTTGTCAGGAAACCCCAGAGACAGGCTAGTTTCCAAAAGCTAAAAACTATGATCCATGGCCAACATTTCAGGTCTGCCCAGGAAAGCCCTCCCCCCCTCCACAGGAGTCTTTCCTGGACCTTGTCACCCTGAGCACATTCAAGTTTCAGTGGAGTCTAGCCAGGGTGACCTCAACACCCACCACCATCACTGTCCATTGTCACTTATCCACAGACGTGTGTGTCAGCCCTCACAGGGAACAGAACAGACGGGCTCTTGCCTCCTGGGGGTCATCATCTTCACAGGGGATGGACTCGATGTAGGCAGTGGGGTGGGTTCCAAGAGAGGAGAATGGGGCCTTTCAAGGAGATGACAGGGTCCCCAGCCAGGTCACAAGTCCCTGGAGGCCACTCTGAGAATGAGAGTGAGAGTCGCCTGAAGGGGGAGGAGGGTTCACCAGATGGAGACCTGGGAGGGCTTCCAAGACAGGAGAAAATGTGCAAAGATGCCTGAGCGGCAGAGATGCTGATACTGCCATGTCCCGGACAGTGTCATCCAACAACCAATAAGAAACTTATTTTTTCGTTATTGTCAAACTAAAAGATATGGAATGATGGATGTGTAGATGGATGGATGGGTGGGTGGATGGATGGATGGACGGGCGTGTCGGTGGGTAAATGGACGACTGTAGTCGACAGGCGGTTGGATAGACGGGTGCCAGTGTTCCCGGAGGGGAAACAGGAGGTGGCAGGAGGCGGAAGCAGATCTCCTGGCCTTGCGGGTACAGAGCCAGGCTTTATTCTCGGAGTTGTGGCAAGGGTCGGGGCGGAGCTCACCGCACACTCCCAGCTCATAACCCTGGCTGGAGCCCACAGATCGGGGCTCAGAGGGTTTGCTTTCCTTCTACCCCAAGCATCAGCAACCAACAAGGTCCCTAAAACACGGCATCTGCCCTGAGTACCTGCAGCCCCTTGACTTAGGTCTGACCCCTCAGGAGGCCCTGGACACTGGTTGTCGAACCCAGGCAGGAGACCTGGGGCCAGTGTGGGGGAAGAGAGCAGGCTGTCTTCTGCCTGGGGACCGGGGCTGGGGGTTCCCGTGTCTTCTGTGAGAGGTCGGATGGTGGCCCAGCGGCCCACTTCGGGCATGGCGGGAGCGGGTGGATTTGGGGATGGTCAGTGCCTGGGGCCCCAAGCAAGAAGCAGGACGCCAGCACTGGGAGGTGGGTGTGGGCAGGGACGGGGCTGCCTTGTCTGTAGCGGGCAAGTTTGTGGCCTGAAGTCTAAGAGGCTTCAGTGGAAAATGATAGAATAACAAACCTCAGAGGCCAGGTGAAAACAAGATCCATCCAAAAAAATAAGTGGCTTCTCTTTGTCTTGGTAATTACTTGTTAGAGATGAAATGGAAAATGTTTCCTTTATAATAGCAGCAACAACTAGAGAGGGTCTGCAGTAAACATAGCAGGGAGGATAGAGATGTAAAGTGAACCGCTTTTCAGAAGATGAGAAAATAAGATGCAAGAAAATGAGCAGACAGACCCCCACCCTGCATCTGAGCTTTCGGGAGCCATGACTGACGTATGACGTGGGGCAAGACTGCGTACAAACTGATGACTTAATACATTTGTATTTTGCAAAATGATTCCCGCTGCCAGGAGGGCTAGTTAACACGCCCGTCATGTAAATATCTTTTTTTTTTTTTTTTTTTTGGTTGTGAGAACACCTACTCTCTTAGCAACGCTGAAGTGTGGAATCCTGTTGTTAGCTCAACCCCTAAGCTGCACGCTGGCTGCCAGGAGCTTCCACACCTTGTAACTGCAAGCTTGGGTCCCGCCTCTGACGTCTCCCTGTTTCCTCCAGCCCCCCCCCCCCCGGCAGCCTCCCCTCCACTCTCTCTTCCTGTGAGTGTGGCTGTTTCAGATTCCACATAGAAGTAATAGCATCCAGCATGGTCTTCTTCCATCAGACTTACTTCACGCAGCCTGACGCCTTCATGGCCCATCCTTTCTCGTGGCTGAATAATACTCCATTTCTCCTGCTCCCACTCCTTGGCTTTTGTAAGTAATGCTGTAGCGAACGTGGGGAGCACGCATCTCTTTGATTTCCTGATTTTGTTTCCTTTGGACACGTACATGGAAGCGGGATTGCTGGATGACAGGGTAATTCTGTGTTTAATTTCTGAGGAACCACCGCGCTGTTTTCCACATTGGCTGCACCAGCCTGCGTTCCCTCCAGCTCCGCATCCTCGCCGACACACGCCATCCTTGCCCTCTCGACCACAGCCAGCCTAACAGGTGTAGCTTGGTGGCGAGCGAGGCTGAGTGTACCTGGTGGCCATCTGGATGTCTTCTTTGGGAAAGTCCCTATTCAGTTCCTCTGCCCATTTTTTATGTATTTATTTATTTGCTTTTTATGAATTTAATCCTTTTCAAATAGAGCCTATTGTCTTTTTTATTTTTTTAATATTTTAAATGTTTGTTTATTTTTGAGAGAGAAAGAGAGAGAGAGAGAATGAATGGGGGAGGGACAGAGAGAGAGAGAGAGAGAGACAGAATCTGAAGCAGGCTCCAGGCTCTGAGCTGTCAGTACAGAGCCTGACAAGGGACTTGAACCCACGAACTGTGAGATCATGACCTGAGCGGAAGTCGACGCTTACCCGACGGAGCCGCCCAGGCGCCCCCTTCTGCGCCTCACTGTTGAGTTGTCTGAGTTCCTCGTATGTTCTGGATACAAATCCCCATGAGGCAGGTGGTTTGCAAACACCGTCTCCCATCCCGAGGCTCCCTCCTCATTACGGCGACCGCCCGCCGCGCGCCGCCTCCGCCCGCATGTCCCCCTTTCGTGGCCTGTGCTTTTGGTGTCACATCCAAAAACTCACTACCAAGACCGAGGCCTCGGAGGTTTTCCCTGTTTTCTTCTAGGACTGTTATGGCTTGGGGTCCTGTGTTAGGTCTTTAATCCATTTTTGTATATACATATGTATATAGGATTATATACATAGATGAGCAGTTGATAAATAGATAGGAGATGATAGATAGATAGATAGATAGATAGATAGATAGATAGACAGACAGATGGGAAGGGCGGGGAAGGGCAGGGAAGGGAAGAAGGAAGGAAGAAAGACGGGCTATTTCCTCAGATTCTCCCGCGGTGTAGACAGGCACATCGCGTGGCTCCGGCGGTGTCTGTGACCCTACCGTCCGGACGGCACGCTGTACGTCAGAGCCCCAGAAGGAGAACCTGGGCGCAGTGGAACGGGCTCCCGGGTGCGCACGGACGCGCATCTCTGCGTGGGAGGGGAGTTCTCCCCCCAGCGCGTCCCCGCGGCAGAGGCAGGGGCAGAGGCGGCTGCACACCTGGAATCCAGGCGGCTGTCCCTCTCCAGGCCCGTCCTGCCCAGACCCTCCCCCCGCACCGCTCCGCACACACCACCTTGGCTCACTCTGCTCGTTGCCGGCTTGTTCATCTGCCCCTTCGACCATGACTCCTCCTCCTGGGCTGTGAGAGTCGGGGTCACGCCTCTTCTCGTCTCGGCTTTGGGACGTTCGCACAATGTAGCCACGCCCACGAAAACATCACATTAAATACACTTTGGTGGCAAGAGCTGTCCTAAGGACACGTGACAGTCACTGATTGCCATGTCACATATGCCTCCTTCTGTGAAGCTTGGTTAAGAAACTTATAATTGATTAAGAAAATCAGAATTGAGAAGTCCAATTGTTTAGCATCTAGGATTCTGCTCAGGGCTAATTTTCTAGAACTAAATCCTCAAGGTCTGCTTCTCTTGGTGCCCTTTTGTGTCCTCTGCCTGACTCTAGCCCCAAAGCCTTCAGTCTAGAGCTTTCTACATTAAGATTCGATCCAAAATAGGTGATTCTGGGGGCACCTGAATGGCTCAGTCGCTAAGCATCCAACTGCAGCTCAGGTCACGATCTCACGGTTTGCGGGTTCAAGCCCTGCACTGGGCTCTGTGCTGACAGCTCCGAGCCTGGAGCCTATTTCACGTTCTGTGTCTCCCTCTGTCTCTGCCCCTCCCCTGCTTATACTCTGTCTCTCAAAAATGAATGTTAAAAAAAAAATTAAAAAACAAAGAAGGTAATTCTGATCGGCTTTGATCTTGCTGTAAAGTTTCAAGCACTTTGGGATTCTCTGGTTTTGTCTAAGATTTGGCCTATTTTAATACTTTTTCTCATGTGTGTGGACAAAGATGCATATCGCACTGTTATCACTGACATGGCACCTGAGGAAAGGTGATCAGTTATCTTTGCTTTTACACATCTTTGTGCAATCGTGTTCCAAGTGTTCCAGTGAGATTGTATTACTATTTTAATTTCAGAAACTCGAATAAAAAAACTTTAAAATAAAATAAAATAATAATCCATTTTGAGTTCATTTTTGTAGGCGGTACAAGTCCACCGCCTTTGTTCTGCAGCTGACTGTGCGGCGTTCCCGCGTGTGCTGAGGAGGCTGCCCCGGCTGCACGGGGCGGGCTGACTTCCGGCTCTCCGGCGGCCACGCTGCACAGGGCGGGCTGACTTCCGGCTCTCCGGCGGCCCCGCTGCACAGGGCGGGCTGACTTCCGGCTCTCCGGCGGCCCCGCTGCACGGGGCGGGCTGACTTCCGGCTCTCCGGCGGCCCCCGCTGCACGGGGCGGGCTGACTTCCGGCTCTCCAGCGGCCCCGCTGCACAGGGCGGGCTGACTTCCGGCTCTCCGGCGGCCCCCGCTGCACAGGGCGGGCTGACTTCCGGCTCTCCGGCGGCCCCGCTGCACAGGGCGGGCTGACTTCCGGCTCTCCGGCGGCCCCGCTGGTCCGGTTTCACCCAGGACCGTGCAGGACCGTGCAGGACCATGCTGTTTGGGCTACAGTAGCTTTGAAATGAAGTTTGAAATCAGGACATGTGACGCCTCTAGCTTTCTTCTTCTCCCTCAGGATTGCTTTCACTATTTAGTGCTCTATTTCTTTCTATTTCTGTGAAAAATTCCATAACAATTTTGATAGGGATTGCATTCAATCTACAGATGACTTTGGGTAGGATGGACAAATATTTAACAATACTAATTCTAAAAATACCAACAATACAAATACAAAAATTTAACAATATTAATTCTTCCAGTCCATGAATATGGGATTATTCCCATTTATTTGTGGCTTCTTTAATTTTTTTCACCAAAGTCTTAACTTTTCAGTGTATAAAACTTCCACTTCCTTGGTTAGATGTGTTCCTAATTATGCTTTTGATGCTATTGTGAATGGGATTGTTTTCTTTATCTTTCCTAGATTTCATGGTTAGTGTACAAAGTAAAACTGGACTCTGCACACTGCTTTTGTGTTCTGCGACTTTGCGGAATCGCTGATTGCTCCCACCAGGGGGCTGGGGGCTCGTTAGGCATTTCCATAAGTAAGATTACACTGTGTGCACAGAGAGACAGTTTTACCTCTTCCCTTCTGGTTTGGATATAGTTTATTTCTTTTTCTTGCCTGATTGCTCTGGCCGGTACTTCCGGTGACTGCGGCGCCTTCGTCTTGCTCTGATCCCAGGGGAAAAGGTCTCAGTGAGTGTGGTGTTAGCTGGGGGCTTGTCACACGCGGCCTTTGTCATGTCGAGGTGTCTCTTCCACACTCTGTCTCTTCAGAGTTTTTATCATGAAAGACGATGAAGTTTGTCAAATGCGTTTTCTGCATCTACTGCGATGATTGTACCATTTTTCCCTGCATGCCACTGATGTCATCACCAGGTTGGCTGCTGTGCCGACGATGAGCCAGCCTTGCCTCCGTGGGATCAATCCCACTTGCCCGTGGTGCGTGAGCCTTAGGACTGCCGTTGAATTCAGTTTGCTGGTATTTTGTTGAGAATTTTTACATCTGTGTTCATCAGAGATATTGCTCCATAGTTTTCTTTCAGGTCTTTATCTGGCTTTGGTATCAGAGCAGTGCTGGCCTCACAGAATGAGTTCCCAAGTATTCCCTTGTCTTTAATTTTCTGGAAGAATTTAAGAAGGATAGGTGTTAATTCTTCTTTAAATATTTGGTCGAATTCATTACGGAAACCATCTGGTCCCGGGCTTTTCTCTGTTGAGAGGTCTTTGATTACTGATTCAATCTCCCTTCTAGTGATGTTCTGTTCAGATTTTCAGTCTCTCCACGGTTCAGTCTTGGTATGTTGTATGTTTCCAGGAATTTATCCATTTTTTTCTAGGTTATCTGGTTGTTGGTGTTCATACTAGTCTCTTAAGATCCTATGTATTTCTGCAGTGTTACTTGTAATGTCTCCTCTTTCCCTTCTGATTCTATTCGTTTGAGTCCTCTCTTTTTTTCCCCGGTTAGTCCAGCACTAGGGTCCACACCAAGGACCGAGGTCTGTCTCCCTGTTACCGGACACCCGGGTGGGCGACTGGCCCACCAGGTTCCCTTGGCATGAGGCACCGCCTCCCACAACCCCCGCAGAGGTGCCCTTGGCCGTGGCTGGAGGTTGAATTGCTGTTGAGGGACCGGCTCCGGGGGCATCTTGTTGGCCATCTTGGTGACACCTAAGCATTTTATTTTGTAAGAATTCTGCAATGTCAGTGAAATTACAATAAAATCCCAACCATTTTTGGTTTGTTTTCTGAATGGGACTAGGGGAACTTATATCTGTTTTGTAAAACTTGACAAATGTGAAAATAATCAAACTTTTTGAGAAAAAAGAAAGACAACTTGTCCTCAGGATATGAAAATACACTCTGAAGCTACTATAACTAAAATAGCACCGTCTGGACCGGAGGGCCCGTGGGCCAGCGTCAGAGGGGAGAGGCCGGCGGGGGCCGGGTCCCAGTGGCCCCGCAGCAGAGGGTGGAAGCGGCGCCAGGGGTGTGCCCGCCCCCAGGAGGGCAGCAAGCCCAGATCCCTGCAGCACACCAGCTCGCTGCCAGCCTTTCAGTGGATTAGGGCTGGGTGTGGGAAAATTATAAAAATATTGGAGGAAACAAAAGAAAGCTGTTTTTATCGTCTCGGGTTGGGGAAGCTCCTCCTAAGAAGCAACTAAATAAAAAGTGTCTGATTTCACAAGTTAAACATTAGAATTTTTGAACATCAAGGGGCGCGTGGCTGGCTCACCTAGAGGACCGTGGGACTCTCGGTCTCAGGGTCGTGAGTTCAAGCCCCACATTAGGTACAGAGATTACTCAAATAAAATTTTTTAAAACTTAAAGGAAGTTTTGAATGCCAAAAGACGCATGAACCACACCGAAAGCTAAGCGACAAGTGGAGAGAAAATACGTGTGGCACACAGACCACAGTCAGAGCCCCAGTGGCCAGCGGTGCGCCCCACACAGGCCACGTCGCGGTAGAGCACGGAGTCCACGAGGAGGCAGAAAGAGGAAAAGTTAAAACCGTGCCTGGCGAGGAACAGATGCTCAGTCTCATTCACAATTAGAGAAATGCAGGTTTAAAAATAGAAGACTGGGCCCCTCGGAGGCAGGGCAGCCTTCACGGGTGGGACCCTAGCGTCTGTGCGCCCTGGGATGGGGCTGGGTGAGCCCACGCCCGGGAGGGGCACCAGTGGGTGCAGCCAGGCCAGCACAGACCCCACGCCCACACACCGGGGGCCCCAGGGTGGGGGGGGTGCTGCTGGCGCTGGCCGTGCAGAGCAGGCGCGGTCCCCACAAACACGCGACCCTGGCCAGTGGAGCGGAGACCGTGCGGGGACAGGCCACGCTGCCCGGCACAGACAGGCCCTCTGGTGCCGCAGGCTCACATCTACTCTCTGGGGGCCACGCTGAAGGCGGCCCTCGAGTACGTGGCGGAGCCCGAGCCTGAGCCCAGGCTGAGCCAAGACCTGGAGGCGCTGCTGAACCAGATGCAGGCAGAAGACCCCCGGGCGCGGCCCACCCTCGAGGTAAAAACTCGTCGGCCATCCCCTCACGTCACCTCCGAGGCCAGGACCTGAGACCCTCCCCACAGCCCGGATGCCCCAGCGCGCACTTAGGGGCCCTCCTGTCCCCGTACCTCTCCCCTCGGTCACACGGGCTCTCCACCTGGGAACTGGTGGCATTGCATTTTGTTTAAACAAGAACGTGATTTCTTATTATGTGTTGTTATTATGAAGGAGTTTGGCTTATAATTCTCACGGGCTAAACAGAATCTCCTGGTTCCCTATAATCCCAGGATATGTGGCTTTTTATGCCACAAAATAGACGTGGAGGGCGGTGGGCTGTCGGCCACAGGGCTTCCTCCGCGGGGCGCTGTCCCCTCTGAGGGGCTCACACGCGTGTCTGCAGAGCGTCATAGCGCTGTGCGAGGAGAAGATGCGCTTCACATCCTCCTGCCGTCTGTGCCGGAGCCTCTCGGCCGTCGGGAGGAGGGTGCTGTCCATCGAGTCTTTCGGAGCCTTTCAAGGTAAGCACGCGTGCACGGGCTCCCAGGCGCACACGTGTTCACACCACTGTACTCACACACCGTGTGAACACCCGCATGCACACATGTGCAAACAGATCACGTGTGCCCCACAAGCACAGGTTCACACTCTTGCCCACAATCACATAAACATGCATGGAAGTGCAAACTCATACACACCTGTTTATGCACACGCACATTCGCACACAAGCATGCACACTTGTGCACAAAGACAGCACTCTCCCACACATACAAACCCATTGTGCAGACGTGCACACAGATCGACACGCACACCCACCCTCTGTCTCAATCGCCCTGTGCACGCTTTGCAGACCCCTGAGCAGCGGGGGGTGAGGAGCCAGGTCTTGTTGAGAAGTGACCAGTACTGGGCCGCTCGTCTCTGTCCTGGGCAGAGCAGGTCCGCACCTGGACACCCGGACATTTCGCTCTGCATTTCCGTTTGCCAGCAGCACGCGGTGCCCGAGGCCCGCTGCTTCTCTGCCATAGATGCTCTGGCTGAAGCACGTGGGGTTTTCTCCGTCCACATGGGACTCTGGCGGGCTCTCCGGTGGCCTTGCCAACAAATGCCAGCGTCCGCTCTGCCCTGTGCCTGCAGCACGGAGCTTGGGGGCCCTCGGGGAGGCCTGTGCAGAACCTCCGGGGGTACCAGGGCCCTCGGGCCGCCACACCAGGGACCGCAGGCTTGGCTCCGGCAGCACAGCAGAGGGCGGTCACCGCCAGACAGACGGGCTGCGAGCCAAAAGGGGGGGCCCTGTGTCTCTAGAGTTGTTCGCACAGAGTCACAGACCCGTGAGTGGGAGGCGGTGTGCCAGGTCAGGGCGGGGCACAGCCATGTTCACTCTCTTCCTTTGGGGAGCAGCACTCCAGTAACTGTGCCAGAAAGCCAAGGCTCTGGACAAGACGCTTGGATGGCCTTGGGGGAACCCCGAGGGGGCCCGAGGAGGCTGTTGAGGGGGCCCAGGACCCTTTGGAGCCTGAGTTATTAGAATCAGCTGGGTTTTGTGATCAAGGAGGCAGATGAAGATGGTTCCGGCGAGCCTGAGGGGAGGAGCGGGGGAGCTAGGAGGGCGGGAGAGGGCGCCCATTCCCTCGGGCGGCCCACAGGGCCGCTGGGGACGCCCAGCCTGGGCGCAGGCCCCAGCCGCGTCCCCCCCGCCTGCCATCCCCTTGCTTTCGCCCAGATGTCAGTGAGAGCTCCTGCGGCGGGCGGCCGGCTGCGGGAGGCACGGGGCCCAGAAAGCAGCCCGGCGGCCGCGCCGCAGACACGGAGGGCCCGGCCCCGCACCCCGCCCACGAAGCCCACGGCACCCCGGAGCAGCCCGCCGCCCCGCCCTGCAAGCCGCTACTGTCAGCCCCCGTGAGAAACGGAGAGCTGGCCAGCCTGGTCCTGGACGCCCAGCGCCCCCTGGGTGACCTGGAGAGGAGCCGCCTGAGGAAAGTGCAGACCTTCTCCAGGCTCCTGCCCGACGGCCCCGAGGCCAGCGCCCTCTGCCTGACGCCGGGCCCCGCTGCAAACCAGATGCCCACCCCGGAGTGCTCTCCTCCAGACCCCAGGAAGGCTCTTCTGGAAGGGAAGAATGGCCTTTCCAGCCACAAGACACAGCCCAAGGCCAGACTGTGGCCGGAGCAGGAGCCGGAGACCCGACGAGGAGGAACGGGAGGCGCCAGCCGAGGTGGGGACGGGGCGTCCGGGCTGCCAGGCTGGACCCCTGTGGAGGAAAGCCCCCCGCGCCGCCCCAAGGACCCTGGAGATGCAGGCCGAGAGCCCGGGACTTGCAGGCCTGAGGAGGGGATTCTGGACGGAGCTGGGGAGCCGGCGAGCACAGCCACAGAGCAGGTGGGTGACAGACGCGCGCACGCCCACTGCTGGTCCTTTGCCACAGGAAGGGGTCTCAGGTTCTGCTCCTGCTCTAATGTACGAGTTGTAAGCAAGCTGTCTGGGTTTTGAAGGAGGCTGTCCCTACAGCCCCAGGGCAGAGCCTCCCCTGGGGCCTCCAGACGGGTGTCCCACAGAGCACCCCACACGCCCAGGCCTCACCTGGCCTCACCAGGCATGTGGCACCCCAGACATTCACCGGAGAGGCACACGCCTGCTGGGGGTAGGGAGGCCATCTTCCTTTATTATTTAAATTCTAGTTAGTTAACATACAGTGCAGTGTGGGTTTCCATAGTAGAACCCAGTGAGTCATCACTTACAGACAGCACCCAGCGCTCACCCCGGGGCAGCACCCTCCCTAATGCCTGCCACCGCTGCCCATCCCCCACCCTCCCCTTCCACCAACCTTCAGTTTGTTCTGGGTGTTCAAGAGTCCCTGTGGCTTGTTTCACTCTCTCCCTTCTCCCCCCACCTCCCCTGTGCTCCTCTGTTCCACTCCCTCAGTTTCACACACGAACAAAATCAGGGCGTTTGTCTTTCTCGGACTGACTTCTCTCGCCTGGCGTCACCCCCTGGCATCCACGCCATCGCGAAGGGCACGATTTCATTCTTTCTGGTGGCCGAGTAGTTCTCCACTGTGCGTACCATACGACGTCCGCTTTACCCAACGCTGCGTGCGGGGAGCCGCCCGAGGCCCCGCAGGCACCCCCACCTCCAGTCCCTTCCCCGGCCCTGGGGTTCCCTCCACTGCTGGTTTTCAGAGTCAGGAGCGAACACGGCAGGGGCCGCTCACCAGCCCAGCCTGGTGCTCGGGCTGCCCCTGCGTCCTCTGGTTTTCACTGATGCCGAGATTTTGTGCAGCTGCCGGGACGGGGTCTCCCAGGGCAGCTGGGGTCCCTTCCCAATGCTCTGGCCCCATGAGGTCCTCGGGCAAGGCCACCTGGGGGGCCAGTGAGCTCCAGGGCAGTGCTGCGCCTGCACCAGGGCACCAAAGGCCGTTTCCCACCACGCTCTGTTGGCCCAAGGGACAAAGGGTCAACAGTCTGTGATTTATATTTTTAGTCATATCCTGGTAAGGACCTGAGGGTAATTTGCATGAAAAATACAGTTACCGTAAAACAAATGTCTGTCCTGAAGACCCCAGTGCACTGACGCGTGTTCAATGTGCACACGCTTGTGTTCCACCCGCCTCGCACGGCCCCCACTGGCCACCTGCGCCCCCCTGACCCCCACCCCGGCTTGGGCAGAGAGAGCTCCCAGTCACACACCTCAGCCCTGAATCTGGCTCAGCTTCCCATGCCCAACAGCCTCACAACAGCCCACCTTCCAGATGGGTAAACTGAGGCACAGAGTGGCCATGCGCCCTCTTGGAGGGTGGGCAGCCACTGAGGGGCAGGGCTGACTGGGAGCCCAGATCTTGTCTTGACTACTAGGCTTTCCTGCCCCCAGAGGCCCCACGGGACCAGGGCCCACGCAGACCTCCCCCACCCCAGGCGCCAGGGCACCCAGATCTCTGCTGTGCAGAGCCTGTCCTGGGCTCAGAGGTGGTGGCTCCAACCCCCACATGCAGCAGGAGGCTTGGGGCGCACCGCTCCCCGGAACACGGGCTGCCAGCCAGGCAACCAGAAATGCGACAGCAAGCTAGAAGGAGCGGGGCGCTGCACCCCACATGGAGGCGGGTCAAGGGTGGAGACACTGTCTAGAACCTTCCCTAGAGCAGCACCTCTGTGTCCCAAGCGTGGGGGCTGTGGTCCTAGCTCTTCCTGTGGCCTCAAAGTGGCCAACTACCTTCCAGCTGGGTGCATTCTGACTCCAGGACTTTTCTGTGTGGTGGGGACCCAGGGATAGAGCAAAGCATATGTCACATAAAATTTGCTGTCTCATCCACTGAGCATACGATTCAGACGCGTCGGGCAGACTCACCCCGCGGGCAGCCACACCCACCCTCCATCCCCAGGACTCTCCCATCCCCCCAAATAGAGGGCCCGTCCCCCATCAGACACCAGGTCCCCATCCCCTCCTCCGCCCCTCGCGCCTACCGAGAGCTTCGGGGACCTCGCAGGGGTGGGGTCACACCGGACCTGTCCTTTGGTGTCTGGCTTCTGTCACTGGGCATCGTGCCCTCGGGGCTCATCCGTGGGGGAGGGGAGGTTCCCTCCTGCGAGGCTGGGGGACGTTGCGTCGAGTGGACGGACCACTGTGCTTCTCAGCTCGTCCACGGGGACACTCGGGTCCCCCCCAACTCTGGGCCCCTGTGAATCTGCGGCCGTGAACACAGGGGTGCGGGTGTCTGTTTGAGACCCTGCTTTTAGCTCATGGCGGGGCCTGCCCGGAAGTGGGATCGCCTGTTCGTGCCGGGATTCTATGTGGGGGCAGGGATTCCGGAAGTGGGGTCTCCTGTTCGTGTGGGGAT
>PISW01007961.1:0-36483 GCA_004023785.1 Mungos mungo | reverse complement strand
CCACCCTGTCACCTCCCCGAGGGGCGGGGCCGAGCTGGCCCCACGTACCCACTCTCACTAAGATTGACTTCTCCCGCCCCTCCCAGGGCGTCTCCCTGCAGGACCTCCTGTGCCAGCTGGGCCGGCCCTTCAAGGAGTACGAGCTCTGGGCTCTGTCCCACGCGTGTCTCAGTGCCCTGCGCACCCACAGCGAGCACCCAGGTGATGCTCTGTCCCTGCGGTTCCGTGCTCAGCCCACCCCGCAAAGACCAAGAGCAGCAGGTGGCCGCCATCAGGCGCACGTGGGCCAGGCGAATGGTCTAGGGCCAGGGGCTGTGTCCCCACTGTGAGCCAGGGGTGCCTTGGACATGTCTGCTCTGGTCTCAGGACCAAAGGGGCCCAGGGCGGTAGGAGGGAGACCACTCTGCTATAAAGTTCAGTGGGAGCTGTGTGGATGGCCCGCATCCCCTCAAGGGGGTGACACTGTCCCCAAAGCAGCAACATTGGCTAGGGGGAGGAGGGGATTTTAGACCCTCCCCTGGTGCACGGCCCCCTGATGCTCAGCCCTCCAGGACAGCATGGCAGGCAGACAGCCCCTGATATCAGCACATCCTGGGGAAGGCGATGACGAGAAAGTCTGCCATCCAGTCCTGTGACCCGCAGGCCTTTGGGGTGCAGCCTCACAGGGGACCCCTCAGTGGGGCAGTGCTGGGCGCTGGGCCATGCTCCCCCTCTGCCGCCCTTCCTTCAGCTGCTTTCAGTTCCCAGCTTGATGTGTCCAGAGCAGCCTCCAGGCAGCAGAGGGCCCACTGTGCCCTGTCCACCTGGCAGTCTGCCCAGGGCCTCTGAGAAAGAGAAGCCACTGTCCAGCCCCTGGCCCCTGTGCTGTGCTCCCTGGGGATGGGAGGGGGGCGGGGAGGGAGCTGCCCCACCCTGAGCACGCCGCTGCCGGCTTTCTGGGAGAGCAGGGTCCCCGCAGTGAGTCCGGCTGCCCTGACCCCCACCTTCTCTCGCAGCCTACCTGTGCCTGGACTCCGTGCTGGTGGCCGAGGACGGGGTGGTTCTCTTCGGCCCACCCCCTGCCAATGGTGCGTACACGGGGTCACCCTCGGATGCTGTGCTCCACCACTGACCCCCAAGGCTGAAAAGAAAACTCAGAACTTGGGCCTTTCTCTCTTAGGCACTTACGACACGTTTTTTCTGGCTCCTGAGGTTGCAGAGCAAGAGCTGGTGACTGAGAAGGTAACGAGGGCCTTCCCGCCGCGTCCCGCACCTCCCGCCCACCCCCTCGGTAGTGTCCCGTCCCCTCCTGCAGCCCACACCCCACACTCTCAGTGGTGCCCCCTTCGGCCCAGAGAGCCTGGAGTTGGGAGATGAGCACGGGCCCCGCACTGGGACTCAGGGGGCATCAGGAAGCCCTCCCCCGGGCAGGAGTCACCTCCCGGGCCCTGGCTGGCCTGGCCTGGGCTGCATCCACCTAGTAGGTGCCTTCCTGGGGGGCGGGGGCAGGGCTTCCGCATGGACAGCTCTGGGCGGTATGTGTTGGCTCCAGAGAACCCAGAGCTAAACTTTCAGGAATATTTACAAGCCACTAGTTAAACAGAGCCATTATTAAAAATTAAATTGTACAGATTTACGGGCACCTGGCCAGCTCAGTTGGCAGAGCGTGTGACTCTTGATCTTGGGATGGTACATTCAAGACCCACACTGGGCACAGAGTTTACTTTAAAAAAATAATAATAAAATTAAATTAAAATTAAACTATACAAACCTAAAATTACGTAACGTATATTCAAAACCAAGCTAGCACCCTACTTCCCTACTCCCCCAACTAAGTACAGCTAGAAATGCCATGTCCCTAAAACAAGCATGAGACGTGTGCAAGGCAGGGAGCAGAAGGCGGCCTGGCAGGGGCCTCAGGCCGAGGAAGGCACAGTGGTGAGGGCCCTGCTCCTCCTCTCTGCCTCATGCTGGAGACAGATGCCACACTCTCGAGCCAGAGGACATGGCGAGCAGCGGGCCCATGCAGGGGGTGCCAGAGGAGGCTGAGCATCCCCACCAGCCTATTACAAGGAGCCCTGCCCATTAGGCTGGTGGGGACCATGCATGTGGGGAGCCTGGACCCCCACCACTGCACCCCAGCCCCGACAGTAGCAAATGGCCCTCGAGGCCAAATGTTGCCAAGGAGGCCTCCTGGAGAGCCGGAACCCCCACTGTCACCCTGGGGTAACAAGGCGACCCCTACTTTGTGCTGGGAGTGGAGCCAGGTGAGGAGCAGGCAGGATGCCCTCCTACCCCTCCCAGCCAAGGGTGTGACACCAGAGGCCCAGTGGGGACCCAGGACCCCCACTCCCTCCAGCAGGGAGGAGGAACCCCCTTCTTAGGTATCATTTGGGGCCAAGTAAAGAACCTGAACTGTGCCCCCCCGCCCCGGCAGTAACGAGATGGCGTCCCCTCTTCCTGACCGTGCTGTCAGAGAAAGCCAGGTAAAACAAGTTAAATAAGATCTAGAGGCTCACAACACGAAAATGTCCAGGTTTCAACCAAAAGCCATTTGCCACAGCAAGAGCCAGGGAGATCCCAAACCTAATGAAAAAAGACATTTAACAGATGCCAATGTTGGCACTGTGGGACACAGCCAAAGCAGAGCTCAGAGGACAATTCATAGCACTAAATGTATATGTGAGAAAAGAGGTAAAAGCACCCACCTCAAGAACCTAGAAGAGGAGCAACATAGACCCAGAGCAGAGAAGGAAGTCATGAATTTGAGAGCAGAAATCAATGAAAATGGAATAATAATAAAGAAAACATTGAAGTGAAAAGCCGGTTCTTGGTAAAGACCAACAAAATGTGAAGACTTCCAGCAAAACTGACAAAGAGAAATTAAAAAGACACAATTACTAACATCAGGAGTGACACAGGGGATACCCCGACAAACCCTTCAGACATGGAAAGAATAATGGAATACCACAGACAACTCTACACACATAAATTCAACAACTAAGATGAAATGGACCAATTCTTCAGAAATCATAAACTACCACAATACACTCAATATGAAATAGATCTTTGGCCCTCAACTATTGAGGAAATGGAATTTGTACTTTTAAAATTCTCAAAAAAAATAAATCTCTGGGCCCAGCAGTTTCACTGGAAAGTTCTACTCAATGTTTAAAGAAAAATTACTACCATTTCTACACAATCTTTTCCAAAAAACAAGAGAGAACACTTCCCAGTATAGTTAATTAAGCTAATATAGACACTGTCGATGTATACAGATAGATAGACAATGGATAGAAGGTGATAGATAGTTAGATAGAGGCATTTGTTCACACACATAGAACATCCCTCATGAACATGAAGGCCAAAACCCCTAACAAAATATGCAACTAGAACTCAGCAGTGTATAAAAACTGTGCGCCATGACAAAGTGGGGGGTATTCTAGGGATACAAGGCTGGCTTAGTATTTGAAAATCAACCCAACATATGAAGCACCTCAAAAAAGAAAAATCCTATAATCACATTAATTGATGCAGAAAACCCATTTGGCAAAATTCAATACCCATTCATAATGTTAAAAAACTCAGAAAAATACAAATAGAAGAAACTTTCTCAGCTTAATAGAAAGCAGCTACACACACACCCACACCCACACCCTGGGCTAACATCCTCAACGGAGAAAGACTGCATGCTTCCTCCACGACTGGGAACAAACCAGGGACGCCCACTCCCGTTACTCCCGCTCAGCATACCGCTAGAAGTTCTAGCCGCTACCCTGATGTAAGAGAAAAAAAGCAAGTAGGAAGCATAAAGGCCAGAAAGAAGAAATAATAATTCTGCTTGCAGAAGACCTAATTGTCTACGTAGAAAATTCCAAGGAAACTCATGCTACCTACCAAAAAAACTCCTAGAATTAATAAATAAGTTCTGATATCAGATAAACATTCAAAAATAAATTGCATTTCCATGTTAGCAATGAACATGCAGACACCAAAATTAAAAATGCAGTGCGTGTTCTCAGCATTAGCACCATCTCAGAAACTTCCAGGCCATGAACCAAGTGGAGTAAGAAGTGAATGCACAACCTCACGTGTACAAGAAGAAACATGAGGCACAAGTTCAAGTAAACTGCCCGCTTGTGTGCCCATGGAAGCCACCGGCGGAGAAGCCGGGAAACCAGGGGCCAGGGGAACTGGTACAATTACTGGACTGCACACCTACTTTCTAGAACTTGTTTCAGAAACAAGCGGATCTAGAAACATCCATTGCCATCTGATCACAACAACCACCTTTGAGAGACCCACCTTGCTCAAACCAAAACAGTCCCTTTCGGTCCTTTGCCCTGGACCTGTGACTTTCAGGACTAATTCTGTACTCTGTTGTGGCTGAATGTAACATGTACAATGAATCATCTCTTCTATTGTCCTAGCTGAAATATATATATATATATATATATATATATATATATATATATATAATTAAGATACAAACTTAATATAAATGTACAATCACTCAAAAATTGAAATACATGTAATCTAACCAAGAATGCACACACTTGCATGCTGAACACTACAAAATGCTGATGAAAGAAACCCAAGAAAGTCTCTGGGATGGAGGACCAGGCAGAGAGTCTTAAATTTGACACCAGAAGCAGTACATTTCTCACAAAAGGAAAAGTGAGCAAATTGAACTTCGTCACAGTTAAAAATGGACCAAATGGGATTTAATCCGTGCATGGAAGGCTGACTCAACAATGGAAAATGGATTCAGTACATCACATCAATGGGCTAAAGAAGAAAATTTGTGTTTGTGTCAATAGACGCTAAGCTATTGATAAAATTCACTACACATTCAGGATGCAAACTCTCAGCAACCTAGGAACAGAGTGCAACTTCCTCTGCTTGATAAAGAACACCTACTAAAACCTACAGCTCACATAATTAATGGTGAGGAAACTAGATGCTTCCCCCCTAAGACGGGAAAACTCAAGAATGTCATTCTCACCACTCCTATTCACCATCATACTGGAAGTCCTAGCTAATGGAATAAGACAAGAAAAGAAAATGTGTACATATTGAGAAGGAAGAAATAAAACTGTCTTTGTTCACAAGTGATGTGATTGTCTATTTAGAAAATCCCAAAGAATCAACAAAAACCTCCTGGAACATTTTTTAAAGCTTATTTATTTATTTGTATAGAGAGAGGCAGGGGGAGAATCCCAAACAGGTTCTGCACAGACAGATGCACAGCTTGAACCCACAAACCATGAGATCATGACCTAAGCCAAAATGAAGAGTTGGACACTTACCCAACTGAGCCACCTGGGCGTCCCTACTAAGCAATTAGAGCAAGATTTCAGCATAGCAGGTTAATATGCAAAAGTCAGTTGCTTTACTGTTTACCAGCAGTGCACAATTGGAATTTGGAATTATAAACACAAGACAATTTACATTCATACAAAAAAATTACTTATATATAAATCTAATAAATATGTGTAATATCTATAAGAGAAACTACAAAACCTTAATGGAAAGAAAAGGCGAAATAGAGAGACAGCCCATCTCCATGGATAGGAATATTCAATATTGCAGTTCTTCACAATTTGATCTATAAATTCAATGCAATTTCAATCAAAATTCCAGCAAGTTATTCATGGATATCAACGATCTGATTTTAGGGACTCAGTCAGTTAAGCATCTGACTTCGGCTCAGGTCATGATCTTGCAGTTCGTGAGTTCGAGCCCTGCATTGGGCTCTGGGTTGACAGTTCAGAGCCTGGAGCCTGCTTTGGATTCTGTGTCTCCCTCTCTCTCTGCCCTCCTCTGCTCATGCTCTGTGTCTCAAAAATAAATATGTGTTTAAAAAAACTTTTTAATCTGATTTTAATATATGTATAGAATGACAAAAGACCCAGAATAGCCAACAAATATTGAGGGAGAAGAAGAAAGTCAGAGATTTGACACTACCCAATTTTAAAACTGACTGTAGGGGCGCCCGGGGGGCTCAGTCGCTTGAGCATCTGGCTTCAGCTCAGGTCATGATCTCACAGTTTGTGGATTCAGGCCCCACATTAGGCTCTGTGCTGACAGCTCAGAGCTTGGAGCCTGCATCAGATTCTGTGTCTCTTTCTCTCTCTACCCCTCCCCCATCTCTCTCTCTTAATAATAAATAAATGTAAAAAATTTTTTAAAAAGTAAAACTGACTGTCACGCAATAATGGTCAAGCCAGTGTGGTGTTGGCAAAAGAACAGACAAATAAATGGGACAGAATCGAGGGCTCAGAAATGGACACACACAAATACAGTCAACCTGTCTTTACCAAAAAAGCAAAGGCAATTCAGTGGAGAAGGGACAGTCTCTTCGACAAATGGTGCTGGGACAACTGGACATCCACATGCAAAAAAAAAAAAAAAAAAAAAAGAATCTAGAGACATAGACCTTGTACCTTTCACAAATGTTAACTCAAAACAGATCACAGATCTAAATGTAAACTGCAAAGCTATAAACCCCCTAGAAGATAACAGAGAAATCTGGCAACCCCTTCTGGGCACAACACAAAACCATGATCCATGAAGGAGAAAGTTGATGTTGGACTTCACTAAAATTTCAAACTTCTGATCTGCAAAAGATACTATTAAGAGTGAAACGACAAGCCAGGGGCCGGTGATGTGTCTGCAAAACACATACAAAGAGCTCTAGAAACTCAACAATAAAAAAGCAAGCGACTCAGTGAAACAGCGGGCACGAGGTCCGAGCAGACCCTCAGGGGAGACAACCGCGGGCGGCAGAGGAGCACGGGAAGACCTCCGACTCGGGCGGCACCTGGGATCGCACACCGGAGCTGCCACCGGGCACCGGCTGCCACGGCCACCAGCCCAAGCCCTGCCCGCACGCGCGCCGGCCAGGACGGGCACGCCGAAGGGCACAGCCCTGCGGGAGACAGGTCTGCAGGTTCTTCGACTACCCTGCAGCCCAGAAACCGCGTTTCCAGGCGTTCATCCTGGAGAAATGAAACGTCCGCACAGAATCCCAGAACGACCACGGCAGCTGGACTCAGAAGAGCCCCAAACGGGAAACAACGCAGACGTCTGTCAGAGGCGCAGGTGGCCGGTCCACACCATGGAACGCCACCCGGCAGCAGGGGGAGTAGGGGTGCGAAGGCCGCAGCCTGGATGGAGCTGCATATACTTATGCTGAGAGAGAGCAGCCAGTCCCCAAAGGTCACACCTCGTGGAATTCCATCTCTGGGAAATGGCACAGTTACAGAAACGGAGAACAGAGTAGGAGCTGCCAGGGATTGAGGACGCGGGGCGTATGGCAGACCCCGTGCAGGAAGCGTCCTGTATCCTGATTGTGTCGATGACAACGTCCTGGCTGGGCCGTTGTCCTGCTGCTTTGTAGGACGCTACCATCGTGGGGACCTGGTGCCGGGCACACGGGGTCGCTCTGGACTGTTTCCTACACTGTATGTGAATCTCTAATTATCTCAAAATAAAAGGCTTAACTTTTTTTTAACATTCATCAGCTGATAATTTCGTTTGTACGTGACTGTGGTGCACAGTGGTGCACTGGTGCTCCTGGGGGTGGGAGTGCTCCCGGAAGTGGGAATGCTCCCGGATGTGGGAGAGCTCCCGGAGGGCGCCGCTGGCCCGGCCCCCACCCCCTCGCACTGGCACCTCGTTAGCGGCTTGAAGTTGGCCACGTGGGAGCGTCCACACTGGGAAGATCGGCACGCCCGGTCTGGTCACCTGCGTGGACGTGACAAGTGGATGGAGGAAATGTTAACGATGCAACTAAACTCAGAAGATGCTGCCTCCGCTGGGGCCCCCTGCGACCCCCCGGAGCTGCCGCTGGTGGCGGCCGCGAAGCTCACCCCGGCCTCCGCAGGCCGCTCTCGCCCCAGGTGAGTGCGGACCTGAGCCAGCGCGCCTGCCTGTCGGGCGACTCGGGCCCAAGAGCGGGAGCACAGGTGCGCGTGTCCGGTGGCGGCCCTCGGCTCTCTGCAGCTGACGAAAGAGCATCACCTCTTTTCTTTTTTAAATTGTGTGCTACCGTCCTTCGCATCGGAAACGTTTAGAGTAAACTGATGTGTGTGGATGCAGGGATTTTTTTTTTTAATGTTTATTTACCTGAGAGAGAGAGAGACAGAGAGAGAGAATCCCAACGCTTAGCCAACTGAGCCACTCAGGTGCCCCGAGGCAGGTACTCTTGCTCAGAGCGCCTGCTGTCTACCGTTTAGCAGCCCACCACTGGCTCGGTGGCCTGGCCTCTGAACCCCGAGTTGTGGCCTCCACCTGCCTGAAGACTGTGGAAGGTGGGAGGGCTCCGCTGAGGCTTCTGGTCTTGGCTGGTGACACTTGAGGGTGAAGACCCGGGAGCACCTGGTAAGTGCCCCCGGGGGAGCGGACTCAGGGTCCAGCGGGGCCTTCGAGCTCGGAGGAGGCCCGAAGCCCGGGTACAGACAGGAGCCACCGTCCTGCCGGTGCCCCGGGTGCCCTTGGGGGAGCCCAGGTGGGGGGTGCTGCTGAGAGGGTGGGCTTCTTCCTCCCCAGGCGTCTGTGTACTGCGTGGCTGCGGTCCTGTGGACAGCAGCCAAGTTCAGCGTTCCCCGAGACCACAAGCTGGCCCTGCCACGCAGGCTCAAGACGCTCCTCTTGGACATGGCCAGACGCAGCGCCCAGGAGCGGCCGTGCGCGGCTGAAGCCATCAAGGTAACTGCACTGCAGTCAGGACCCCGGCGCACAGTCCAGGGCCCGGGCGATGGCCGACAGAGGACACTGGTTCTTGTTTCCAGGACGAGGGGGCACTGGACAGAGACGGCCACGGCTTCCTTTGCGGACGAGTGGTGGACTGTGTCTGCTGCTCACCCCCCCCCACCCCCAGACGGCCCGTTGTCTCCGATGGGTTCACCCGGCCCGAGTGGGTGGGAATGTCCTGGGCCAGCCTGACCCCTGCCCTCTCGCCCCGTGAGAAGGGAGCAGAGTGTTCTCCCCACCCAGCTTCCCACACCTCCTCTGAGGGTCCTCTCCGCCTCCCCTACCCTGTCTGGTCTCTCTAGACTTGGCGGGCGCCCGATGGGGCTGGGTCCTGACCCCCCCACGAGTGCCCGCGTCTGCCAGCAAGAGCTGGATGTGCGAGGGGGCTCCCCATCGTCTCAGTGATCACGAGGGAGAAGCCTGGGCAGGCCTCCTCTGCCCCCCTGACTGCCCGGGGCCTCTCTGGCCCGCTTCATCAAGCGAGGAGCTCTGTGTCCGAGAAGCAGCCACAGTGCCCAAACACGTTAGTCAGCAGACAGGGACAGACTGACAGGCAGCCGGGGGGTGGCCCACGCAAGAAGGAGCTTCCCTCCACTCCCGATCTGCCCGGAGGCGGCTGGGGGTTACTGGGAGAGTGAGCAGGCAAGGGGAACCTGCCCAGGGTGGGTCAGCGCCGGCACGCGGAGCCAGCGGCGTCCCACGGACGCTGGGAACCTCGGGCCCTACCCTCCCTGATGGTGGAGCTTCAGAGGATGTCATAACCCTGACTCCCGGATTGTGAGAGAGGCCTCTGGCTCTGAGGGGCGGAGGAAGGGACGTGACCTTGGAGAGGAAATGCTCTAAGGAGCCCCAACAAACTGAGCTTGTCCAGACAGGAGCCCGACGGGGTCTGGGGCGCCCCTGACTCGGCCTCTGTGCGGGGCTTGGATGGGGTTCTCGCCAGCCATTAGCGGGGAGGGGAGGTGCTCACACGGTGGCTTAAAAAAGAATCTTTATCTTCATGTTCAATACCACCCATGACCCCAGATGAAAGGTAGAAATTCTCATCAGTGACACTCTGTCCCCAAATATCCAGAATGCTTGACCTTGCAGAGGGTCAGTTCCCAGCGGTCAGCTGCATTTCCAGCGTCCGCCCCCCACCCCAGAGCATTTCTTCCTGCGCTGGCCCCACCCACGTTCGTCCTGCAGGCGCCCACTGCCTTGTTGTCAAGGTCACCGAGGACTTGGGCTTGCCCGGGTCAAATTGCAGTTCACTGGAAATGTCTACGGAACGTGTCTCTTGCCGGTTTTCTAGGCTGCAGTTTTGGGGTTTGTTGTCTGGGCGCGTGGGAGCTGACGGATCCCCCTAATTCCCCTGTGGCTCTGTAGCACCACCTGTTGTTGAGGTTTTTAAGACAGGCTGGAAAGGTCACGTGTCCTGTGCCCCGCCCCTCCAGTGCTGGAGCAGCCCCTCAGCACGGCGGGGGGGCTGTGGCATTTCTATTCAGCCTATAGTGCTGAATTTCATCCCAGGTGCCTGAGGTGGGGTCTGCTTAGCTCTCCCCACGAAGGGGTCCCGACGGGGTCTTCTGGACGAGAAGCCCCCCGGCGCTCCTCCCTGCCACTGCGCACTCGCAAAGGGCTCCTGCCTGAGACACAGCCCCCTCCGCATTTGCAGCGACGTGGGGCCGGGACCCAGCCTGCAGTGTCCCAGATGCTGGACACGGAGCTTTTTCTTTCAGGTATGTGGCGCTTACCTTCTTCAACGAGGCATGGACAGCAGGAAGATCTTAGCCCACCTGAGGGCGTCGACCTGTAAGGTAAGACGGTGACCTCCAGAGCATGCGCAAAGACCCCTAGATTCTGTGCAGGGGCCCCAGGGAGATGAGGACCCTTCTTCTTGCCGTTTACTGTGCAGGTGGAGAGTGAGTTTGGGAAAGGGGTGTGGGGCGGCACACCCTGCAGTGACCCTCAGGCACAGGTGCCTGTCAGCCTTCCAGGCATGCGGACCTGGCGGCCCCGTGGATGGCAGAGAGGCACACACACTCCCCCCAGCCACAGTGCCCTAGAAACCTACACCTTGTTGAGTTGGGAATCAAAGTGCCCCCAAGGCTCCCATCTGAAAGCAAAGCAAACCAAGGGGCACCTGGCTGGCTCAGTAGGAGGAGGAAGGGACTCTTGATCTCAGGGCTGTGAGTTCGAGTCCCACACTGGATGTAGACATTACTAAACATAAAATCTTAAAACATAAAACATAAAGTCTTAAAAGTAAATAGAACGAGAAGGAAGTCCAGCTGTGCGAGCCAGTGCCTGCTCAGAGCTCCGCTGGAAGGTCGGGGAGCGCCGCGCGGCGCCCACTCAGGACGGCCAGGCCCCTGGGCTCACCTTGACTGCGGCCATCCTCTTCTGCCTCAGGTTGACCAGGAGGAAGAGACCATCGGCCTCCAGAACGGTCTCTCGGTAGTGGAGCTGAACCCCAGTGCGATGCCCGCTCCCGGGCCCAGCTCAGGTGGGCCGCCAGGGCCTGGCCCCTCCTGCCCCCCCGACACCACGGCTGCCCCCACTGCCCTGGAGTGAACACCCGCAGGCAGACACCCCTGGGCCCCCGAGCCGGGCGTCCACGTCTGGTCCGACCGCCCCATCAGGCTCCCGTGTCCACATCCACATCCTGCTGCCCAGCTCCTGTCCTGCCCCCCTCCCCCAGCCTGCCTGTCACGTCTGGGTGGGAACACCCATCCTGCAGCAGGAAGAAGACCCCTCTTCCCGCCTGTGGCTTTCTGCCTGGCTCTCAGCTCCGCCACCCTCACCTCGGCCACCTCAGCCTCTCACCCGTCAGTGTCCCCAAGGAGACGCGCGGGGAGGGGGGAGGCCATGGGGGGCAAGGAGGAGCCAGCGCACCTTCATGGCAAGAGCGGGAGCCGCTCCAGGGCACCTCAGGGCCCACCCTCACGCACAGTCTATCCCCAGGCTTTGTGCAGGTCGGCGGGGACACCAGGCTGGTGGCAGTACAGGGGCCCATGCCCGCTCAGCCCTCCTGCTGCAAAGGGGCCGCGTCGCTGCCCGCCGCCTTCACCTCGGCAGCCACACACTTCAAGCCCATTGTTCTGGCCCCACATGCAGGTGACCCCAGGTGAGCACCACCCCCGGAGCTGGCAGGGTCCTCAAGCTCCTCCTGAGTAACCCTCCTTCTCTCTGTGCTCTCAGGGACGGCGAGGGCAATGAGACGCAGGCTCCCGAGGCCCATGGAGCAGCCCCCAGCCAGAAGATTCCGGTGCCGGTGCCCGGTGCCGGACCACAGGGAGCAGCCCCAGGGCCCCTCAGAGAGTCTGTGCCGAGAGACGTGGGCCAGGGGAGCCCCTGCACCCCGCCCCCTGCCCCGGCCAGCCCTCCAGAGCCGGCTTCACCAGCGATGCCCGCATCTTCTACAGCCGTCCCACCCCTGAAGGCACAGGTGCCTCCCGAGGAGCAAGGGCCAGACGGAGGAGCCCTGCCTGGAGCCTCTTCCGGGGGCCTCGGGCCTCAGCCCCCGGGGTCCAGTGCATCCCGCCATGACCCGGGTCACCCAGCCAAGCCGCCCAGGAGCAAGGCCACTGAGGGCCCAGGCCAGGAGCCCGGGAGTCCCCCGTCAGCCCCGAGGGACCCCTCCCTGACCAAGGCGAGTCCAGACAGCCCCAAGGGCACCTCGGTCCCAAAGCAGGATGACCAGGCCCCAGACAGTCACCGTGAGCGGCCCCTGCCAGCAGACCACAAGCTCTGTCCGCCCAGTGTGGACGCCTCACCTCTCCCGAAGAGGACGGCCTGTCCGTCGCTGCAGGAGGCCATGCGCCTCATCCAGGAGGAGTTTGCCTTTGACGGCTACCTGGACAACGGGCTGGAGGCTCTGATCATGGGTATCACGGGGAGGGGGGGGGAACCACAGGGCTCCCCAGAGAAGCCCCAGGACCAGGGAGAGGCCACAGGGGGGCGCAGCACACTGTGGGGGGTTCCGTGTGAAGGGGGCCTGGGGTCGTCACAGAGAGGGCCCCCCCCACTCATCCATCTGCACCAGGAGCTCAGCGGGCAGAGCTGAGCCCCTCAGGAGTTGGCCAGCAGCAGCGCCTTGGGCAGGAAGAGGGTCTCAGGCCCCGCCCCCACCCAGCCCCCTGCCAGCTCCTCCCGCCCAGAGGGCCCTCGCCCACAGCGGCTGTCATTTTGCCAACCCAGGGGAATATGTTTACGCCCTGAAGGACCTCACCTACGCCACGTTCTGCGGGGCCATAGCGGAGAAGTTCTGTGACCTGTACTGGGGGGAGAAGCTGCTGCAGAACCTCTTCCAAGTGGTGAACGGGAGGGCGTCGCCCTCGGAGAAGTGAGTCCCCTGCCCGGGCCACACTCCCTGCACCCCCTCTCCCCCTCTGGGTCCAGCTCCCTGCCCACCCTTCAGGCCTCAGGCTCCTGTGGGCAGGGAGAGAGTCCCGGAGGCATAGCCCCTGCTCAGGTACCGGCCAGAGGAGACAGAGTGACCCAGAGCCCAGGGAACAGGTGCCCCCCTCCAGCCCCTTCACAGATCGCCCTGCTCCTCCTCTGCCAGGGCCCGGCCCACCCCCCAAAGACTGCCTACAGCGATGTGGGGGGTGCCTGGAGAGGCCCAAACCCCAACACCCAGGCCCTGAGCCCCGGCGTGCCCACACTCCTCCCTGCCCCCCTCCCTGTGACTGTGGTGGGAGCCGTGAGGCTGCTCCTTGCAGACAGGTCAACACTGCACAGAGCTGAGGACCCTGCCCTGGGGGCCTGCCTCACACCTGGGTCCCCAGACTCAGGTGCCCAGAGGCAGCCAACGCCCCGCATTCTTGCAGCGCTGACCTCCAGAAAATCCTGTGCCAATTATTTGGGCCCCTTAATTGTTCTGGAAGGAGGGTGCTCTGTGACAGCCTGTGGCCTGTAGTCAGGCTGTCCTCTGGAGCTGGGTGGGGAATGGCTGGGGGCATGGGCTGGGTCGCTGGCAGGGGCTCCTGCACATACGCCCTGATTCCTGCGGGGAGGCAGCGCAGGGAAACTGTGGCATTGTGGAGGACCGAGGGTCGGGGCCACAGGGGCATGTGCGGTGTCTTTCCCTCTGATGGCAGTGTCTCAGGGGAGGTCGAGGCACAGCCCCAGGCTGGCGGGACCAGCGCTCCAAGCGGCTGCTCGCTGTCCAGCAAAAGGCCGTCGCTGCACGGGGCAGGTAAGACTCGGGCTCCCTAGGGGCAAGAACTCTCCACGGCAGGGTCCACGTTGACGAGGCTCGGTAACTCCAGGAGGGGCTTCCCTTTGCCCAGGGCACCCCAGCATCCTCTCAAGGAGCAGCCCCCAGAGCAGGGCTTGCCTGCTGGGGACCCTGTGCTGTGAAGGGGGGGCGGGGCGGAGCCTGGAGGTGGGCAGCACGCAGGAGCCCAGCACACTGGGGGCTGGGGGCTGACCTCTGCTTCCTGGAATCATTGGCCAGCAGCCTGGTGATGGGACAAATCTTTGCTTTGCTCCTAGAAACATGTGCCAGTTAAAGAGTCTGAGGGTTGTTTTCCTGGATTGTTAGCGTAGGACTGCAGGATCCCGGAAATCTGTGTGACTTCACAGATCCGGTGTGAGTGGGTTGTGGCTGGAGGAGTCAGGCTGCATGACTGTGATCACGTGTGTGACGGCCATCCGAGCCGGTGGCGAGGACAGGCACCTCACCCCACCCTTCTACTGTGTGCACACCCCGGAAGCTTGAGAGCCAAGGGAGGGTGCCCGCGGGGCCCCCAGCGCCCTGCCGGCCGCCCATCCAGTCTCGCTCCTGCTCACCTACACACAAGCAGCTCCAGACCCGGGGTCTCCTCCTCCACCCCGGACAGCCTGTGCTGGGAGCGGATCTGAGGGAAGCAGGACCCCGCCCTGAGCCCTCTGGACCCTCTTCAGCCCCCAGAGCAGCATGGGGGGCACCCAGGCCTCTGAGCACGAGCAGCTTCTCCGTGAAGAGTCCCTGACGGACTCTGCCGCACGCTGCAGTTTCGAGGCTGGCCGTCCTCTCCCGCGCAGGGAAGGAGAAGCGGGCGCCCTGCCCACCCCCGTCGCTGTCCGACGTGGATGCAGACGAGCTCTCGCGGGGTAACTTCGAGGTGGGCTTCCGGCCCCAGAAGTCGGTCGAAGCCAAGCGGGAACAGCAGCCGGAGGCCGGAGAGCACGGCCAGCAGGGTGGGGGTCCCGAGGCAGTGGCCCGGCTGCCCCGGCCCAGGGAAGGGGGCCTGGCCGCGAGCCTGGGCCCGGCGGAGCTCCAGAGCTGCAGCCCCGGCTGGTGCAGCGCCTTCTACGAGGCCGACTGCTTCGGCGCCGACGTCCACAGCTACGTGCAGGGGCTGGCGAGGCAGAGAGCCGGCGGGGCCGCCCAGAGCCCGGTGAGTGCTGGGCTGCTGCCCGCTGCTGGGGGAGGGCTGCACGTCCCGCATGGTGGCAGGCAGTGGAGCGCGGTGTGCACAGAGCCCCGCCCTGTGTCCCACTCAGAGGACCCCCCCCCCCCGCCGCCACCAGTGCCCCCTGCTGGTCTGGGCACCCCCATTACGTCTGGGGTAGGAAATGGCTTCTCTCTTTGTGAGCTGGGCACATGATCACCAGGGGATGGTGGCAGGAAGTGACCTCGTGCTGGTGAGCATGGTAGGGTTCGGGCCATGTCTCTGGCAGGCCAGGCAGATGCAGCCCCCTCCTCCCAGGCAGCCTCCAGGCTCCTGCCCTCGGAGCAGCAGCACCTACCGCAAGGAGAAAAATGTCATAGGAGCCTTGGCCTTGCTGGTCAGTTCGGGCCGGGCCCCGGGGTCTGTCCGGCCTGGCCTGAGCTTCTCTTGTGAGCAGCCCACTCCTCCTCCCCGAACTGGCCCGGTCAGGGCAGCCCGGGTCCTCCCAGGTCAGCAGGGTGACAGGAGGGGACAAACCTGGCAGTGGCCAGGCCAGGCCAGTCCCCAGGTGAGGGCAGCCCCACAGAGCTCTGAACCCAAGGCTCCCCATCACCAGCTGCTCTGACCTGGGCCGCAGCCTTCCCCTGGCACCAGGGGCTCCCACATAGGCCTCACACACAAGGCCTGCCCCGCAGCACAGCAGATGGGAAGGAACCGGCAAGCTCAAGGTCTTGCCCCTGGTGCCTCTACCTGGCCCTGCTTGACCCACTTCCTCTGGCCTCCAAGTACCAGCCCCAGAAAGGCTGCATCTCCCTGGTCCTCACAGCACCTCTGAACCTTTCCGAGGTGCAGCCCCTGCGCGTCTCACGCACCAGGCTTATGGACCTGGTGTCATGTGCTTGGGGTCCCCCGCAGGGCCCCGGTGCAGCGGGTGGCCCACGTGCAGGGCGCCCTTGTCTCAGACCACACGGAAGCTCTATGCCACTGCGCTGGAGTCCAGAGCCGTGGGCGGAGAGGGCAGCTTCCAGCCCCTGACTGCCTCCTCCCTTCCACTGGGGGGTCCTGCGGGCCTCGCTCCCACTTCCTTTTCTGCAACGTGTATTTGCCCTCGGAGCTGCTGAACGTTTGCCTCAGCAGCTCTGGTTCTACACCTGTGGGGGCCTTTCCCAGAACTAGAAATGAACAGACTACAAGAGGCAGAAAGTGCCAGTATGACCATGAGCCACATCGGACTCCCGTCGTGGGAAACTCAGGCTCCAGAGGGCACAGTGCTTGCACAGATGGTGAGAGAACAGAGTGGGCACCAGCGACGGGGCCTCGGCTCATGACACCCCAAGACGAGCACAGGCCTTGTAACCAAGAATGGGACGCACTCCCTGACGCAGGGTCCTGAGGGTCCCAGTGCCTGTCCCTGTGAGAAGAGCCCACAGACGGTGCGTGCTGGGAGGCCACGAGGAGCAAACGTGCTTCACCAAAATACACACGGGCGCAGGTCTTAGTGGCATTGCTGAAAGGCCAGAGCAGGAGCGAACGTACCGTCCTCCAGTCAAAGGGACCAGGGCTCTGGGGAGAAATCACGGCCCCCGGGTCATGCGTGGATGAGCTGGGGCATCTCGTGCCACAAAGTAAGGAAATGACAAAACTCAAGACAGGGGATGTCCAGGGTCAGAGGGGCAGTGTCCAAGGTCAGAGGGGGGTGTCCAAGGTCAGAGGGGGGATGTCCAAGGTCAGAGAGGGGTGTCCAAGGTCAGATGGGGGGTGTCCAAGGTCAGAGGAACCAACCGCAGAGTCCCAGCAGCCAGAGCCGCAGCGGTCTGAGAAACAAAAGAAACCACGCGGAACTGTTTTCTGACGCAGAGTGGCGCACACCCACGCGTCCGTCCTGAGACAGGTGGCTGAACTGAAAGGAGAGCAATGACCCGATGATGCTTTTCGAAGAAATGGAAAACCTACTCTTAAATTCATATGGAATCTCAAAGGACCTCAAGCAGCCAAAACAGTCATGAAAAAGAAGAAAAAAGTGGAGGATTCACACCTCTGATTTCAAAACTTGCCACAAAGCTACCGTGGTCACCATGGTGTGGTCCTGGCGCGAGAGCAGACGCACAGACCAGTGGGGTAGGGTGGAGAGCCCGGAGTAGGTCCCTGCTGCTGCGCGGGCTGGCACACCGCCAGGGCCGGCCAGGGGCCGGGGGGCAGTCTGCCCAGGAAGCGGCGCCGGGAAGACGGGGCGCCAGGAAGACGGGGCACCGCTGCACCGAGGAGCAGTCTGGCCTGGACCATACGCCACTTTCAAAAATTAACTAAAACATCGGAGACTTAAACACAAGAACTAAAACCCATGAGGAACACACAAGGGAGGAGCTTGGTGACACTGATTTGGAAATCATTTCTTGGGCACGACACCAAAATCACAGGCGACAGAAGTAAAAATAGATTAACTGCACTCGATCAAAATGAAAACCTGTGCAACAAACGCCGCCGCCAACGAGTGGGCGCGACGGTTACAAACCCCATTCCCGAGAAGAGCTTAGTGTCCAGGACACACGGGCCACACCTAAGACTCCCCAACCGCAGAGCGAAGGCGCGGCTGGCAGCAGGTGACGGGCTGGCAGAGACCTCTCCAGAGAAACGCACACACGGCCCCAGCTGTGAAGAGATGTTCAACGTCATTAGTCATCAGGGAAAAGCAACCCAAAACCACAGTGAGGCACCACCTCACACACAGGAGGGTGGCTGGTACAAAATGTGGAAAAGAAAGAAAGAAAAGAACACGTGCTGGAGAGATGGGGAGAAACTGGAACCCGTGTGCACGGCCGTCGGGGACATAAAATGACGCTGCCGGCGCGGAAAACACCATGAAAATCCCTCAAACCTAAGCAGGTTACGCTGGACTCAGCGACCCACATCTGTGCCCCCAGAACAGCTGAAGGCGGGGCCTCGACGGGATGTGCGCACCCGGTGTTCCCGGGAGCCAGCGGGTGGGAGCGGCCCACACGGCCATCAGCGGGTGGGCCGATTCGGAAAACGTGCGGTGTGCACACAGTGCAACATCCCTGAGCCTGGAGGGAGGGAACCCCCCGCCCCGGCACACTGCAGAGGACCCCCGATGGCACGGTGACCAGTGGCAGAAGCCAGACACAAAAGGACAGGCCCTGTGTGACTCCACCTCACACGGTCCCTGGAGCCATCATGTTCACAGAGACAGTGGACGGTAGGCCAGGGACTGGAGGGGATGGGGACCCCGTGTCTGATGGGGGACAGACCTTCCAGGAGGCAAGAGTCCTGGGGATGGGGGGTGGGGGTAAGCGTGCTGGATGCCGCTAAACAGCTCAATGAAGATTTGTTAAAATGATAAGTTTTACGTTATGTATATTTTTTCACAAATTTCTAAATAAAAATTTTTAAATTAGATGAGAAAAAAAGGGGAGCAACAAGCATTGGCCTCGAGGACTTGAGGTGAAGCCCGAAAATGTCACCAGAGGTGAAGCTCTAAGTGACAGTGAAGACACGGGGCAGCATCCCTGGGGAGTCCCCTTTGCCCTCCCCTCAAGCCCAACCCACTGCCGGCCGCCACCCCGGGTGCAGCTCCACCGACACAGGAGCCCTGCTGACCTGGAGCGGGGGACGAGCGTGGCGGCCGGGGCAGCTCACGGTGCCCACACCAGCCCCCCAGTATCTGTGGGGAAGGTGGGATGCCAAGTCCAGCTGCGCCGCCAGTGTCTGAAGTCACCCTCTGATGTCACACAGCATGTCCTCTGACTACAGGCATGTCTTTCTGCGCAGCTAGGGACCCACTGCCCTGTTTCCGGCCCCTTGAGTTCAGGGCCACAGAGGGTGGCTCTTACTGTGTGAGTGTCTGGTACAGGCTGACAGGGCTGTCCTCAATCCTGTGTTGTCCTTGGGGTGGGGGCCCCTTGCAGGGAAATGCACCCACTGGTGAGCCCGGTCACCCGTGCACCATTCACAGCCTGTTCTTGAAAGTGGGCTCAGAGACGCTCAGCCCATGATGCTGCTGGCGCCTGCGTCCATTCTTATCTGGACCGTGACGCTGTGGTTGAGACGGGGTTCCCGGGCCTGCCACCACTGAGAGTGGGGCTCAGTCCCACGATCTCCCTGTGGGCGGCTCCCGCGGGGGACAGTCTGGAGGAAGCAGGCAGTTTGAGGGAAGCTGTGGAGTGCCCGGGAGTGACCTGTCTTCCCTTCTGTTCCTGCTCACCTGGGGAAGACCTCTCTCCTGGAACCCGAATGCCGCCAGGTGAGTGTCCCGTGCCCTTGTCTGCGTCGTGGGGGGGCTGGATGAGGCCGGCCAGTTTCACGATTCTCTTTGAGAACCATGTCTGTTTCAGAACAGGAGCCCCAGACAAGATCAAAAATCATAAAACAACCATTAGACACACTTCAACATTTGCTCCCCAAACAGATCGAGTGTGAAACAGGCCCAGGCATGGGGGGGGGGGGCAGTCAGAGGGCATCACGCTCCCTCCGCGCGTCAATGACCGCACAGGAGCCCTTGCGCACCCACTGCTTGCTGAGTCTCCCCCGTGCGCCTGCGCGAGCGTGAACCGGGAGCCCGCGCCGACACACACACCCGTGCGCCTGCGCGAGCGTGAGCCGGGAGCCCGCGCCGACACCCACCCGTGCGCCTGCGCGAGCGTGAGCCGGGAGCCCGCGCCGACACCCACCCGTGCGCCTGCGCGAGCGTGAGCCCGGAGCCCGCGCCGACACCCACCCGTGCGCCTGCGCCTGAGTGAGCCGGGAGCACGCGCCGACACACACACTCGTGCGCCTGCGCGAGCGTGGGCCGGGAGCCCGCGCCGACACACACCCGTGCGCCTGCGCGAGCGTGGGCCGGGAGCCCGCGCCGACACCCACCCGTGCGCCTGCGCGAGCGTGAGCCGGGAGCCGGCGCCGACACACATCCGTGCGCCTGCGCGAGCGTGAGCCGGGAGCACGCGCCGACACACACACTCGTGCGCCTGCGCAAGCGTGAGCCGGGAGCCCGCGCCGACACCCACCCGTGCGCCTGCGCGAGCGTGAGCCAGAAGCCCGCTCTGACACACATCCGTGCGCCTGCGCCTGCGTGAGCCGGGAGCCCGCGCCGACACGCACCCGTGCACCTGCGCGAGCGTGGGCCGGGAGCCTGCCTTCCGCGTGGTCACAAGCGTCTAGAAGGCGGCCCCAGCAGCGTCCTCTGTTGCCTTCACCGCTGTTAAGGCAGGCTTTGCTTTCGGTATTGAGGCGAACGGTGCTGATTTCGGTTCATCCCCCTCTTCTCTGTCTGCCTGCAAACGCTGGCTTTTCCCACTTCCTTCTGACTGTGGTTTTGTCTCTGACCCAGCACTGGCCAGCGTTCATGCCTGTGTAAATCAAGGGCCACGGTGCGTGACTGTGCCTCGGATCAGTCTCATTTATTTCTCTTGTGATTCTGTGAAAACAGCTCTCAGTTGGGTTCGGCCAGGGGAAACGCCCAAAGTCGAATGATCCTCCTGGGCTTATGCAGACGCAGCCGGTCCGGCTCGGCCTGTCCAGGTCGGCTGCTGTTTCTGCCAGGGGTGGCCCCAGCCAGCATGTTCTCCACCATCCGGTTCTGTGTGTGAGTCTGAGTTCACGTAGATTTAGCTTAAATCCGTCAAAATGGACCTCAGCAAAGACCCAGTCTGTAGTTTAGTAGCGTGAGCGGTGTTACTGACGGACTTCACACCTAACTTTATAAACTGAGGTTACCGAGAGCTCGCCCGGGACGAGACCGCGGGAGCCCGTGCTGGCAGGTGTGACCCATCGGCCCCAGTGCCCACAACCCCCTCCCGGGGAAGGGGTCTGTATCAGCATCTGGGCGAGTGTGCAAGGGGGTGATGGGGCTGGATGGAGCCTTATGCAGTGTGGCCTCAGAGGGTGCCCTCCCATGGCTGTTCTGAGCCACATGAAAGGAGGGGGCCCCTGGAACACAGGGCTCGGGGCCGTCCTTACCCCCCTGCGACCGGGGCCATGGCATCATCAGAAAGTCAGGGCCACAGAGAAGCATGGAGGGCACGGCAGAGACACTCAGGCCCCACTCAAACCCGACATCCGGAGGACACAGGAATCCCCCTAAGAACACAGCTCTGCGGGGCCACCTGCCTTTACCACCGTGTGGAGATCTACGCGGTCGGACGGGGCTGCCCTCCATGACGAAATGTCCAGATGCGTCAGGGCAGCCGCCAGCCACGTGTGGCTAACTGAGCATCTGAGGTGCGGCCCACGTGACAGAGGAATTGACGGTTTCCATACCGTTTAGGTAGGAAAGCCGCCACACACGGCCAGTGGCTCCCACGTCAGCAGCGCGTTGGTCCTGCACACACGTCTGGCCCACATACCCCACAGGCCCTTTCTCCTCCGCACACTGGCAGCTGGTGACCGGGCCCTCCAGCTGTCGAGGAGGGGAGGCAGATTTGGACTCAGGGCTGTGCGGTGTCTGCCCTCGGCCGGCTTCCTCCCCAAGGGCCTGCCTCACATTTGGGGGGGGGGGTCTCCTGTGGTCTAAATCGGCCTCCCCGGTTCCTCCTCGACTCCTAAATCGTCCCGTGTGTGCCGTCCTCCCCTGACCCCGGCAGCTTGCACTCAGAGGCCGTGGGGAACCTGATTTAACCACCGAGACAGGGTGATGTGGTTGTGTCTGAACCGTGCTCCCCGACACCAGGCACGGCCCTCTGCCCCCCAGCTGCCCCGGGCCTTCAGGTTCCTACCATCTGCTGCAGCTGTTGCTACCCTGCTTTTAAAATAGCCGCATGAAGAAGAAAACAGTCACATGAACCCCCTTTCCATTAAAACCACCAGAGATAAGGGATTCAATATTTAAATTAAAATCTCATCTGCATTTTTTATTTTACAAAATCGTGCAGAAATAAATGCTACCAACAAAGCCAAGTCTATTGTGATAGGTGGGATTAGGGGGAAGCTTGTTTGGCTTTGAGCTGATTAGATGTCCCCAAGTGAAGACCAGAGTGTATTTGGCGTTCAGATTAAGGCTCTTGTCAGTGTGACCACTTCATGGCCCTGGGGCCACCCTGAACCCTGCTAACAGAAGTTTCTTTCCCAGGGAGTCTGAGACCTCCCTGAGCCAAGGCCGGCCCCTTTCTCTGGTCCCTGGGCCTCGTCTCGTCTCTCGTTGTGTCTACCCATAGCCCCAGCTGGAGACCCACGCTCAAGGCCAGTTTCCAGGGACCCACCTGGCTTCCGGACCCCTCACTGCTTCACTGTCGCATCCCTCCTCAGCCCTGGGCTGGGCCGGGTGGGGGCAGTGGGCCAGGCTGTATCTGTCAGCTCCCTCCGTTAAGGGAGCAGCCACATCTGGATTCTGGTCCTTTCTAACACTCCTTGCCCTGAGCAGGCTGCCCCCTCTGTGTAAGAGAAGAACCCAGACTGTCTGCACCGGAGGACAGAGCTGGGGACACTGCCCCTCCCAGCGAGCACCCTTGTGGACCCTCCCGGGAGGATGAGCATTCTCTCCCTAAAGATGCAAATTCTCCAGGAGGGAGATGGGGCCTCTGGCGCTGGGCTCTCTGGTGGGCAGTGACCCCTCTGGAAGGCCCATAGGCAGCAGCGTCCACACGTCTAGACTACTGTCCCCACACAGGACAGCCGAGGGGCCCCAGTGGTAACTGGGGCCAGTTGCCCCGAGTCTGTGGCAGTGACTCTGCCCTGGGGTCCTCCGGGCAGCCGGGCCAAGGTGCGGGGTTGCACGGGGGTCCTGCAGGGACTTCACTGGGCCGCAAGTGCCCCCGGCCCACCCCAGGACCAGGAAAGCCGTAGGCATGGGCCAGGTGACCTCCCAACCGGCTGGAAGTGGTATCTGGAGAACTCTCCAGAAGGACAGACCCTCTGTGAGCCAGGGGAAGTGTCAGAGGTGGAGCCAAGGCCAGGAGGCCGGGTCTGGGTTCCAAGGGGGCAGGGCGGGGCCTAATCAGTGGACCCTGCTCATCAACCCCCAATTCTGCAGGCGTCCTGGGGGCTGCAGGGGACCTGGTGCTCGCTAATTTTTTTAGGTGGCTCAGTGGAGTCCCTGCTCTCATTGGCTGGGTTGTGGCAGTCTCTCATTGGCTGAGCCATGACTACGTCTCATTGGCTGAGCTGTGGCAGTCCCTCATTGGCTGGGGTGTGGCCGTCTCTCATTGGCTGGGCCAAGACTACCTCTCATTGGCTGGGCTGTTGCCAGGGGCTGGAGGAAAGCTTCCTGCCTCTGGCTGTGGTGGCCAAGTGTATCCCCCTGCAGGGTCCCTGCTGGGTCTCTAAAGCCCAAGTTGTGGTAGGCTGAGCGCCCCCCCTGCTGGCCTCCCCACGCAGTTTCACCGCGGTTTCCCTCCACGTTTCCCAGTCTCCTTGCTCTTCAAAGTACAGGGCCTCGCATCCCAGTTCGCAGGCACAGACAGTCCTTCTGTGGCTGTTTGACAGCTTTCTTTCCTCCAAAGAACTTCATTATGAATCATGTGTGTGTCCCTGCATGCTAACCTGTTTTCCGTGTGTGTGCATTTTGTGTGGGCCTTGCTGAGCATTCGAGACAACAGACGGAAAGCGTGTTGAGTGGAGCCTGCCCCCTCCCGGCCCCCAGCACCTCCTGCAGAAGGAGGGCGGTGGCCTGGGCTCACAGGCTCCTTCCTCACTAGGAGCTGGAGCAGCAGCTCATGATAGAGAAAAGAAACTACCGGAAGACTCTGAAGTTCTACCAGAAGCTCTTACAGAAGGAGAAGCGAAATAAAGGTAGCGTTGCATGTCCACATGCCAGAGCACAGAGTTGGACAGAGGGGCCCCCCGGGAGCTCAGGGGGACCACTTTGTGCCACCTCTGCCCGTCCCCAGGCTCCGAGGTGAAGACCATGTTGTCCAAACTGAAGGGGCAGCTGGAAGAAATGAAGTGCAAGGTGCAGTTCCTGGGACTGGTCAAGAAGTATCTACAGGCAAGTGCCCCTGCATCCCTGTCCCTCCCACCCCCCATCTCCGCCCCATCTCCCACCTCCCCTCTCTCCCCTCCCATCTCCACCCCCTCCATCTCTGCTCCTCCCCAAGAGGCCTTCACGCTCTTGTGAGTACCCGGGAAATCATCCCTGGTGAAAAATCATAAATACGTGCCCTGATGTTTGGAGGCCACAGCCGTGCTCTCCTCTGGGGTTAAGTAGCAGGGTGACTCAGCACCCATGTCCTGCAAGCACCTGGTGGCGGCAGGTCACCCGGACAGAGGCAGCTCGCTCCCCACCCCGCACACAGGTCATGTACGCCGAGCGGTGGGGCCTGGAGCCCTGCGCCCTGCCCGTGATCGTGAACATCTCAGCGGCCCACTGCGACACGCTGGATTTCAGCCCCCTGGACGAGTCCTCCTCCCTCATCTTCTACAACGTCAGCAAGCACCCGCGCGGCGGCAGGCAGAGGAAAGCCCGCGTCCTGCAGGCCGGCACGCCCCTGGGGCTCATGGCCTACCTCTACTCCAGGTGGGCAGCCGGGCCCCCGGGGGGGAGGCAGACCCGTGGGCTCCCCTGGACCCCTCCATGCCTTTGAAAGCAGCAGGGAGAGGGAAAAAAAGAAACGGGCCCCCAGGAGGTGAATGAGGTGAGGAAAGTCTCTGCCTTCTCTCATCTGAGATGGGTGTGCCCTTGTTTTAATTTAGAAAAATTTTAATCAGAACTTTAAGCTGCCTTGTGTCAGCTGCTGGTTCTCTTGGCTGGACGTGCACCTGTGGACCTGGGCGTCTGTGTCGCAGGGGTACCCGGCCAGGGCCTCGGAGGAGAGGCGGGGACTGTGGGACGCACAGTTAGCAGGGCACAGGGCTTCTGAATTTAAACACACACAGGAACCTCAGAGACCCGCCTGGATCCCTTCCACTTTGCTGGGTCAAAACAGCCCTTCATTAGCCGTGTGGCTCCCCAGGGACTGCCAGTGAGGCTGGTCTCAGCCACTCACTGAACTGTTTCTGCAGCCGCTGCCTCTTGGCAGAGCCCTGCATCGGTGCCTCAGACACCCCGACTGATCGATGCACAGGCCCACGCTCCCCCTGCAGCAGGAAGGACCAGTCTGCTCACACCCAGGCTCACAGGGACCCCCGGGCCACGCCCAGGCCCCTGCACCCTGTGCCCACCCTGTGCGTCGGCACAGCCACGTGCCCCACATGGGCCCCTCGTGTCCACCCAGTATAGGCCCAGGGCCTCATGGCAGGTTCCCTTGACCCGATGGCCTGGATCACTCCCAGCCACGGAGCCCAGCAGGTCAGGGCTGGGTACAGACTACCTTCCCAGACAATGGTGGAGGCGTCTCCCCATCCTGACTTTGGGGGACCCATGATACACCTGGGGGCCCCCAGGGCCTTCTTTGGGCCTGGAGGCTGTGCTGGCCCCAGAACTGATGGCCAGGTGTCAGCAGGGGACACTGGGGGCTATCAGGGAACAAGGGACGTCCCCTGAGAGCAGAGATGTGTCGGCCTTCCCGGATGGGAGCGTCTTCCCACGTTCTCCCAAGGCAGGCTGGATCCGGCTGTGCCAGAGCCTTCCCTTGGTGGGGGCCCCCAGCCAGCCCTTGACCACACGCCTGTCAAAGGCTTGTGTGTGTGTATGATGTGTGTGCTTGGGGTGTGCATGTGTGTGCGTGTGTGTGCTTGGGGGGGGGTGTGTGCGTGTGTGTATGATTTGTGTGCTTGGGGGTGTGCATGTGTGTGTGTGTATGGTGTGTGTGCTTGGGGTGTGTGTGTGTGTGTGTGTGTATGGTGTGTGTGCTTGGGGGTGTGCATGTGTGTGTTGAGGGGTTTTACGTGGTGTGCACAGCACTTCCAACCAGTGATGAGCCCTCACTCAGACCCCGCGGGCACCCCCTGACCCTGGCCACAGCTCCCCCAGCCCCCAGGGGGCCCCGGGTGACCAGGTGGCTGGGCTCCTCCAACCTCCAGACTCCAGGCCTCCACCCTGAAGCCCCTCCCAGTAGCCTGGCCAGACCCCTGCACCTTTCTTTCCGGGACTCAGTCACTGGCCTGCACGGTGTCACCCGTCCTGGGGCCCCCTGGGGAACCCTCGAGGGCGGGGGACGCGATTCCCTCACCTACCTGGTTTTGCCCTGAAGAAACCAAGAACTTCAGGGCACAACTAGCAGCTCCTCTTTCTAAGGCAGTGACTTCCGGTTCAGGGGGGTCCCTGCCTGCACGTACGTGTCCCCCGAATAGGGTCTAGAAGCGGGTAGCGCGGGTGCCTTAAAAACCGGTGTTAAAGAAGGTCCTCCCGCTAGAGGTGGTTGGGAGTCCCTAACGTTACCAGTCCCCGCTGCACCTGTTACTTCTCCACGCGTCTCTCCTGGGCGCCATCCTCCTGGCAAGGGGCGCGCACGTCCACATGCCCACACACACAGAGCCCCCACGCCTTCTCGCTCACACACAGTCACATGCTGTCTCTCACGTCTACCCCAGAACTGCCAACGGGGGCCCCCGTGGGGAGCCGGGCGGTCCCCACTTACCTGAAGCACAGGGAAGGTCTCCTGGGAGGAGAGGCCTGCTGGGCCTGGGGTTGGGGAGGGCTGGAACCAGGAGGCTGGCGGGCTGGGGCCCGAGCTGCGGCAGTGCCCGTGCCCGTGCCCGTGGTCTGAGCGCCCCCACCCCGCCCCAGCGATGCCTTCCTGGAGGGCTACGTGCAGCAGTTCCTCTACACCTTCCGCTACTTCTGCACGCCCCACGACTTCCTGCACTTCCTGCTGGACCGCATCAACAGCACCCTGTCCAGGTACGGCCCGCCCGCAAGGCACCACACAGACACGGGGTGGGGCCCAGGGCGCCTCATCACTGGCTGTGAAGGGCTAGGGGGTCCCTGGTGACCCTGACAAGCATGATGGCTGTGCCTGGCTGGAGAAGGCCGAGCAGAAGGAAGGGTGTGAGCCGACGCGGGGCCCAGAGAAGGGAGCAAGCATGGAGCAGAGACACTGCTGCTAATGGAGGAGATGGGGAAGGGGATGGCCTGAGCGGGGGCAGGGGCAGGTGGGGGCGTGGGTGAGCGCCGAGCCCGTCAGCCGGGGGAGGGGATCCCGCGGGCCTTCCTCAGCAGCGCATTGGCAGCCCAGGGCTGCGGTCAGTGGAGGATGTGCTGAAGGACATCCTCTGGCCTGGTCTCTGACCTGGCCTCTCGTCACCGTGGACTCTCTGCACATGCCCGGCCCATGAGCCACCGCCTCCCTCCCTGGGGCAGGGACTCACAGGAGAGACCCCCATGCCCCTTACTCCTGCACGCGTGGAGCCAGGCCCCCACCCCACCCCTCGAGGCGTGCGCTCACACTGGGTGCCAGACCCCTGGCGTCTCAGCCCCAGCTGCAGGGGTGACAGGTGCCTCAGGACTGGCACTAGGCAAGGCTGGCCCCTGTCCCGAGTCTCCGAGCCCGGGGCCCGGCTATGCAGCCACCGCCTCTCTCTTCTGTCCCCTGAAGCAGGCGAAGCAGGGCTGAAACGCCCCTCAAAGGCAGAGCCAGGGTCAGACCCCACTCACGCCCCCTTGCTGGGCGGTGTGACGCCTGCAGCAGACCAACGCCTTAGGTCTCGTCCCCCATCTGCCTCCAGGGCTCACCAGGACCCCACCTCGACCTTCACCAAGATCTACAAGCGGAGCTTCTGCCTCCTGCAGGCCTGGCTGGAAGACTGCTACGCCGTGGACTTCACGCGGAACGCCGGGCTCCTGGGCAGGCTGGAGGACTTCATCTCCTCCAAGGTGACTGCGGCCCCTGCACCTGCCGCGGGCAGCACTCTGGGAGTGAGAGCCGCCAGCCCTGCCTGGCTGACGCGTGACCGCCCTGTGCTTCTGCCCAGATCCTGCCCCTGGACGGCTCTGCAGAGCACCTGCTGGGCCTCCTGGAGGTGGGCACTGACCGGCGGGCCGAGGGCACCGCGCGTGGCACAGACCTGGAGGACCCCAAGGAGGCAGAGGAGGACACCAGGCCCCTGAATGCCCTCTGTAAGAGGCTCTCAGAAGACGGCATCTCCCGGAAGGTGGGGGCCTTTCATGGGGTGGGGAGGGGGGTCTCCTGGGGCAGGCAGTGAAGCCCAGAGAGCGCAGTGCACACCTGCGTGCACACACACATGCACACGCATGGCTGTGTGATCACACGTGTGGACACATGCACACACACACGTGCCGCCCTGTGAGGCTGGCACTTCCCGCCCCTCCTCTCCCTGGACGAGGACAGTGTAGGAGCCGCAGCCAGGTGCTCAGATGACCTCACCCTCCTGACCCCAGACCAGGGGTCCAGGTGGAACAAAGCATTGCCAGAAAATGGCCTGGGATGGGGGCCGGGTCTGAAGGGACCTTTCCATAATATAGGGGACAGCGCCACACTTCAGTGGCTCTGTCCATGGGGGACCTGCTGAAATGACCAGGACAGGTGTCCTGGAGCCAACACAGCAGCTGGGGACTGGCTGTGCTGAGTGGGTCTGAAGCCAGCTTGGTCCTCCGCCGGCCCCGCCCCCTCCCCTCGGGGCTGCTCCTCCCACCCCTCTAGCCCACCTGACCTTGCCCTGCAGAGCTTCCCCTGGAGGCTGTCCCGGGGCAACGGGCTGGCGCTGCCCCACCACAAGGAGCGCCAGTACACCATCGCGTCAGCCCTGCCCAAGCCCTGCTTCTTCGAGGACTTCTACGGCCCCTACGCCAAGGCCAACGAGAAGGGGCCCTACTTCCTGACGGAGTACAGCACCCACCAGCTGTTCTCCCAGCTGACCCTGCTGCAGCAGGTGACGGGGCCCCAGGACGGACCGCGGGGGCACCACGGGGAGGGACGCTGGGGGCGCTTCCTGGCGCTCCGGAGATGCTGCTGGGGGGACATGCGAGGGGCCGTGAACTTGGTGGGCGGGGCGGCGCTCAGGAAAGGCCCCAGCTCTGCTCCTACCCCCAGCCCTCCCCTTGCCCAGCGGGACCTGCGTCCCTGACACTCCCGCCTCTGGAGCGCTAGACTGCGAGCTATGGGCCTCCTCCCTCCTGGCGCCCTGAGCCCCGCCCCCAGGTGTCCCGCCCTCCTGGGCCCCACGTCACTTGCCGGATGACGGTAGTGATGGTGACCCCGCTCCCTACCTGCTGTGAGCACGGCTGGACAGAGAGCCCCCCAGAGATGCTGCCTTGCCCACGGGCCCCTGGGAAACGTGCCCTGAGCCTCTGCGGCCTTGCCTCCGGCAGGAGCTGTTTCAGAAGTGCCATCCCGTCCACTTCTTAAACTCGCGGGCCCTGGGCGTCATGGACAAGAGTGTGGCCATCCCCAAGTGAGTGTCCGCCCGCGGGGCGTCACCCCGGAGCACTGAGACAGATGCCCGGTGGCAGGGTCTCGGGGGCTTGACCGGAGTGTCTCGTGGACACGCTTGGCCAAAGGGGGATGCCGGTGTCAATAACGTCCTCGGAGCCGGAGCCTCCCAGCTCCGCGGCGCCCATCTTGCTGGCCCCACCCCCGCGGCCCCAGGGCCGGGAAGGGCCGCGCGCGGCCTCCTGTGATGTGCATGCCCGTCCCTTCCAGGCCCAGCTCCTCCGAGTCCCCGTCGGCCAAAACCTGCAGCTTATTTCTGCCCAATTACGTCCAGGACAAGTACCTCCTGCAGCTTTTACGAAGTGCGGACGACGTCAGCACCTGGGTGGCCGCGGAAATCGTGACCAGCCACACCTCCAAGGTGGGCGTCCCCTGCACGTGCCTCACAGGAGGGCTGGGGTGCAGCGGCAGGGGTGCGGCGGGGGCCCCAGTGCGGGGTCCTCAGACTCCGCTCGAGGCAGAGGCTGAAGACGCTGTCACGGCTTCTGCCCATGGCGACATCAGACACACCACCCTGCTCGCCCGACGGGCACCGCCTGTCAGGCGGCACCCACCACGGCTCTACGCCTCCTGCACACAACGCACAGCGGCTCTGAGAGCCACGGGGGCGCTCGGCCGGGCACTTCCACACCCGTGCGCGTGCACACCTGCAGCGGCACACGTGCTCGGGCACCGACACAGGCGGTCTCGCACAGACGGCCTCCCTCCCACGCATACCGCCTCGTACTCCCACACACTCCCCCTCACGTTCCCTTACACACACTAATCTCTCTGACACACAGAGACCCTCACGAATAGTCCCTGTCACCCGCTCGGTCTTCTCCCAGATTCCCTGACAGCACGCGCACCGCCGCCCCGCACAGCCCCTCACGCACGCTCACACTCAGGGTCCAGGGCGCTCCCCAGGGGGCTCCCTGCACCCCCTCCTGAGCCGGGACCCAGGGCTGGATCACGACTCCCTGCAGCCAGTGCAGGGCATGTCCGCAGCAGGTCTGTGCCACAAACGGAACGGGCCAGTGGTCCAGTCAAGGTGAAGGTCCCGCTGTTCCGGGGCCCCTGACGGCGGGTCTCAGCCTGAACCGACCCACCTGCTGCCGGCAGCGCGCCAGGCAGGGCAGGAGGGACAGTCACCTGCCTCAGAGCCGGCGCCTCCCTCCAGGTCCCCTCCCTCCAGAGCCCCCGGGTCCCTCGTGCCATCCCCGGGGCCAGCAGCAGGACGGGGCATCGCCAGGCCTGCCCACACTGGCACGCAGGGGAATGCGGCTGGATTCCCACCACCTGACGGGCAGCAGCTCCCTGCGGGCACACTTGGCCCAAAGGCAGACACTTCCTGCATGATCCCCACCACCGCTGCCCTTGGGCTGACCCTGACGGGGAGCTCAGGGGTGGGGGGCGCCCGCAGAGGCCACCGCCTCCCCATCACGGGGCAAAGCGCAGAAAAGTCTATTCGGGCAAAACCCACAGGCCAACCCAAGAGCCATTAGCAAGTGCAGAGTTTTCCGCACTTTCCCCCTTGGGCGAGAATCTTCGAGCTTTAGGGATTTATTAGCCACAGACTGACCCATCCTCACTTCCGCCAAGATGTGGGAACAGGGAGCCCGGGCTCACCCGGTTCCTTCTAATCCACGACGTTACAGATTTGTGAGCGACCTCAGAAGGCAGCTTCCCTCAGCCAGGTCTTCAAAAGGGGCCTGTGTGCTTGGGCCTCACGAGGACGCCCAAGGGACCCGCCTAAGGACAGGGCCAAGGGCAAGCGACAGTCACTTCATGGCCCTCTGCTTCCCAAGATTAGCCCTATGTGAGTCCCTCTTCCCGAGAGGGAAGGTGGGCTTGGTGTCCTGAGTCTGCGGGTGCCCCGCCCAGCGGCCACCACTGAGTGGCACACACACCACGGGCATGGTGGCCGGCACGACGGGGCAGATCTACGGGCACGTGCCCAGGAGTCAGCACCCAGCAAGGACCATGGCATCACTGGGGCAGAACGCTGTCCATTGTAACCTTGCGTCCCTGTAAGCGAGGGACAGAATTCTCCAAACGGCCAGTACTCAGCCGCGTGCAGGACCCACCGGGGACGAGTGCCCAGCACAGCTCACCGGAGACGCGTTTCCAGTGACACTGCCCGTGAACCTTCCACAAAAGTGTGTGTCACATTCCGATGTGTGTGTTGTTTCACGAGTTGTGTGTAACTTACCGTAATGTCAGAACAACCCGGAAGACTGGCTTCTACCTCTGTCAACTGTGGTCCCAGAAGATGGCTCACTTTCAGATTCTGCGGCAGAGAACGCGGCAGAGCAGCCGCGGAACGCCCGTGTGGGGATAACACTGCGTCCCACACACGGCGCCCGGGGGAAACCGGAATGACGTACAAGGTGAAGAACAGGCAAGAGCGTGAAGTTTGTCACCTTCAAGAAAAACTCGACTTTTTTAGATGAACAGTGGTGGGTTTGAAGGCAAACCCGAAGTTCGATTTCATCAGCTGATTTTGCAAGCGATAGAGCACAGCAGCCGAGAGAAAGCAGCAGCCTGGACGCGGGCAGACGGGTGAGCACAGCGTGGCGCCCCGTGCTCCGGAACAGTGCTCAGCCCTAAAAAGGAGTAAAGTCACGACCCAGGCCAGGGCGTGGATGAGCCTGGAGACACCGCGCTGAGGGAATAAGCCGGTCACAGAGACAAACACTGCGACTGTCAACGCTGCGGGTCCACTCCAGGAGATCCCTGGAGGGGCCACAAAGTAGGGAGCTGGGGGGCAGCTGTTTGACGGTCGCGGCCTCAGTGGTACAAGAAGAGAGCTCGCGAGGCCTGTGACACAGCCACGCAGCGTCGCTAACTCTCCTGCGCTCTGTTAGGAGTGCCTACGAGACTCGATCTTCTGCATATTTCGTACCACTGACATTTTTTTTAACAAAAACGTGATGGAACAGTTTTATCTGAAAGTGCTGGAAATTACATATTTCATATCTATTTAAATATTTATTTTTGAGAGAGAGAGAACGTGCAAGCAGGGGAGGGGCAGAGCGAGAAGGAGAGAGAATCCCAAGCAGACTCCGCGCTGTCAGCACAGAATCTGACGCAGGGCTCGATCCCACAAACCTGAGCCGAAATCAAGAGTTGGACATAACTGACTGAGCCACACGGGCACCCCTATTTTGCATCTATTTATGACGAAAAAGTAGCAGGCCAACTTAAAAAGTATGAGCAAGTGAATGTTTATCAAGATTCTTTAAGAGGCGCTCAGGCCAGACAGCTTGGACGCCACCATGGTGGACGAGCTCCAGGGGCCCTTCTGTGCGACCTTCGATGGCATCAGAGTCACCGCAGACAAGGTCAAGTCCAGTGGAAAGGCATGTGGTCGGGACCCCCCGGCAGGCACTGTTCCCACCTGAAGCACTGATGACAGTTCATAGGGTGAGGCAGCTCTGAAATGAGAGGTCAGCTGAATTCTCCAGAATCTCTAGAAGCCTCTGGAATTGTGTGAAGTCCCAATGCTATCTGTGGGCCCACGAACCCAGGCCCTCACGCCTCTAGAGTGCACACACGGCTAGGAGGGAGAACCCCACAGGGCGTTCCCGGCACATCTGGTGGATTTGCGCCGCTGCCCGGCTTCCCACAGAGGAGCCGCCGGAGCCAGGCCTGCCCCGGAGTCACGCCATCTTCCCCAGCTGGGGGCGCCCTTCCGGGTCCCGAAGCTGTGCTCCCTCCCGCATCTGTCCCACTATCAGCGCAGAGTTTGCTCTGGAGAGGCGAGGTCGGCTCCTTGTCACACCTTCGTCCTCGCGGGGTGCTTGCCCTTCCGCTTCGCGTTCCCGGGTCGTGAGCGTTCTCTTGGCTGTCGCGGCCACCCTCTGAGGCCTGAGCCCACTGCCTCCTGCCCGCGTGGGCGGTGGCCTCCTGCCCCGTGTGTCCCGGCGCTGGGTCCCCAGGTGCTCTCTGCCGGCTTCTCTTCAACGAGACACGCTGAACGTGTCATTTTCTGGTTTCAGTTGCAGGTGAACTTACTGTCCAAATTTTTGCTGATTGCGAAGTCTTGCTATGAGCAAAGGAACTTTGCGACAGCCATGCAGATCCTGGGCGGCCTGGAGCACCTCGCAGTGAGGCAGTCCCCTGTGAGTCACCCCCAGGGGCCGCTGGCCATGGGCGGGCATGTGGGCACCGGCACAGCCACTGGGTTTCACCGTGCTTTTATTTTAGGCCTGGAGAATTCTTCCTGCAAAGATAGCAGAAGTCATGGAAGAGCTGAAAGCCGTGGAGGTATCAGTGCTGTGCCTGAGCTTCCGGCAGCTTCTGTCCACCTGGGGCTTCCCCGATGCTGCACCCTGCGCACCTCCGCGGGGCCACCCCCCAGAGCTGCACGGCCCCCTCAGAGCTGGGTGTGGAGCAGCCCAGCTAGCCCTGCCTTGCCCATCTCCCCTCGGGGCTTTGCCGCTCAGCTGGGCAGAGACCGCAGGGCCCGTGCCCAGGGTACAGTGGGTGGGCATGTCCCCCACTCCAAGGGCCCCGCTGCCGGCAGAGCAGGAGGGCCGCTGCGGGTCCTCGGTTGACACCAGAAACAGGTCCCTGGAGCCGGCCGGCAGGGCCTCGTTCTCACTTGGGCAGTTGGGTCACCTGGCTGTTTTCTGGAGCCTGGCAGAGAGCAGGTTAGGAAACAGTAGAGGGACGTGTGCGGCTCTCTGCCGGGCGTCAGGGCCCCCTGTGTCTGGGAGCCTCAGACGTCTGGAGCCCTGGCTCCTGTCCAGTCATGCCAGGCGGTTTGGATTGGAAATAAATCCGTGCCGTGTAGCCCCTATGTAAGGGGAACGTTAGTGCCAACTGGGATTGGCCGAGCTGAGGGCCCTGGACTGACTCTCCCCTGTCTCCCCCTGCCCACGCCCTGCTCTGGGCCCCCAGGTCTTCCTGAAGAGCGACAGCCTGTGTCTGATGGAAGGGCGGCGCTTCCGGGCCCAGCCCACGCTGCCCTCGGCGCGCCTCCTGGCCATGCACATCCAGCAGCTGGAGACGGGGGGCTTCACCATGACCAACGGGGCCCACAGGTGGAGCAAGCTCAGGTGAGGGGCTCGCTCCCAACGACCCCACGGGCCCCTCGCCCTAGGGCTGTCTACACAGGCCTGGGGGCCAGTCCTCAGCCTGCTCCTGTGGCACTGTGGTTCCCCTGCCCAGCACCCCTGGGGGCCCAGCGTCCCTGGGAGGTACAGACTAGGGGCTGCTGGTGAAAGCCACCGCGGTGGCGCCAGCCAAAGAGGGCCAGTGCTCACTTCTGCCTCGGAGGATGTGGGTGTGCCCGCCCGCCCTGGGAGCTCCAGGCCTCGTCCAAGACGCCCCTGCGTGTCTCAGGACCGGGCCAGCCCTCCTCCGGCAGCCTGGCACCCACCCTGCCCTCTCCCCATCTCCGCATCGCCCACGGGGCCAGTCGGGGCAGCTGGTCAGGCGACAGTCCAGCTGCACTCCGGGTCGAGGGCTGACCTCAGCAGGCACAGGCCAGGGGCCTTGGTGCCCAGTGGTTCCAGCCTGCCGTGTGCAAGGCCTCCTTTTGGTCACCAACTTAAAAAGTGCTTAAGAGACGCCACCCTGCACATTCATCCGTGTCAGCAGAATGGAAATGACCGATTAGAGGGAAGGCCACAGTCCAGGAGGGAGGGGGGCTGAGGTCTAATGATGCCACTTCCTAGCTCTCTTGCGTGTCTGGACGCGAGCGCACGGGCCTCCACGCTGGACGCGCCATCCCCGCCCGCAGTCACGACGGGAGGGTGTGTCTGCAGAGCCCACAGCCCCCCTGCTGCCCACAGCCGGTTTTCCTGGATGACCCTCCCCCAGGGGCTGTGTGTCCTGTTGAGCTTGCAGCTCTGCGGGGACGCAAGCCCCATCCACAATCCAGTGTCAGCCAAGCCCCAGGGCGTAAATGCTCCCCGATCGTGGCTCTTGAGCCGCCACGTGATGTCCCTGAACACAGAGTTAGGGGCAGATGTGTGCCCCGTGGCCCCTGCAGGGACCCTGCATCCCTCTAGCTCATCTCTGTCCTCTGCGGGCCCTCGATGGCCGACACTGGAGTTAATTCGTGTTGGAATCCTTAGCACTGACCAGACCCAACATAGATGTTCAGTAAGTGTGGAAGGACGGACGGGCAGATGGACAGAGGGATGGACGGGAGTGCTGGTAGACAAAGAGGCCTGAGTCCTGAAATGAGGTTCGGCCTTGAGAATAAAAACGGAAAACTCACCCCAGAGCTTGTGCCAGAGGAGGTTTGGTGTGGACGTTTCCAGTGACGTGCCGGGAATCATGAGCCACAGCCTGGCGCCAACTGACGGCTCTCTCTTCTCCCGACACAGAAACATCGCCAAGGTGGTGAGCCAGGTGCACGCGTTCCAGGAGAACCCCTACACGTTCGCCCCCGACCACAAGCTGCAGTCCTGCCTCAAGCAGAGGATCGCCCGCTTCAGCGGGGCCGACATCGCCCTGCTGGCCGCGGACAGCAGGGCCTCCTCCCACCAGATCTCCAGCGAAAAGCACTCCCGCAAGATCCAGGACAAGCTGCGGAGAATGAAGGCCACGTTCCAGTAGCGGGGGGACGGCGGACCTGACGTGAATGCCGAACCAAGGGCAGAACTGGGGGGGAAAAGAGCCACGGCCTGCTGTCCTCGGCCCAGGAAATCCGTGCAGTCCGGTGCCCCCCGTGCAGGGCTCAGCCAGGGCGTCGGGGCGCATGCCCGGGGGGCTCTGGGGGTGGAGGCTCAAGGGCCTTGCCAAGAGGGAGAGGACGGGGCTCTGGTGGAGGTTGGGGTGTTTCTGCTAGTTTAAAACTATATTTAAAAATTTACACAAAAATAGAGTAAGTAAACTCCCCAGGAGCCACATCCCCATTTATACTTCTTAGAGATAAACGGCTCTCCGCCAACTCTCCAGGGGTCCCGCCCCCCAAAGCCCCACCCACTCGGACTCAGAGCATTGTTTTCTGAGTCTGGCTTACGTCTGCCCAGCAACCAAGGACCAAACTGACCTCTGACCCCATGCCAACCACAGGCTCCAGGGGGTGTCCGCAACCTTCCCCTGGGGCCCTCAGGCTTCCTTCCCAGCGGCCCAAGCCCCAGCCTGGGTCCACACTCCTACCCCAGACGTCCCCC
>PISW01007960.1:0-80930 GCA_004023785.1 Mungos mungo | reverse complement strand
GACCGGAGGACTAACAACGGGAGGTGAGCCCTGACCGGAGAACTAACACAGGAGGTGAGCCCTGACCGGAGAACTAACATAGGAGGTGAGCACTGAGGTGACCAGAGAATTAAGACAGGAGGCACTTCCAGCTTTGTTTCTTCAGTCAAGATAGAAGTCGATTGACCTAACGAACTGTGCATTTGTTCAACATTTTCAAAAATATTTATGTGAAATTCCAGTTTTTAAGATTTAGCATCACTGTACTTTGTTCTTACAGCTTTCCCCCTTCCTACCCCAGATAAAATTCCTTTTTCATGGTGTTTTTTGCCAGAGCTCATGAACAGCCCCTCTTTCTCATCACTGAGTTGGCATTGATGTTGTTCTAGATCTGAAGCTTCCTGAAAGCACTTTTATTTCCTAGCCACCTTGTCATCTTCTTACTGTCCCTGCTTCATCCTGTCAGTACAGTGGCCCTTCAGGATTGCACAGTATTGCTTAGTGTGACTGTGTGGGAAGCAGCCTTTTCATGTCAACTAATTGCACAATATGCATTTTCTCTTCCTTTAATAAATAACATTGGGGAGTGAGGTGTTTGCCAGGTGCCAGCATTTCTCTCCCTGAACTGTGATTTCTTCAACAGCTCTAATTGTGCATAGAGTCCTCCCCTGGGCCCCCTTGGGCACAGCAGAAGTTAATGCGTTTGCTCATGGCCTTGCTGACATGCCTTCTGTTGCCACAGGGACGTTGAAACGGGACTAGGGGTGTAGGCGTTCTGATGCCGGGCCTCATGACCGTGTTCTCATTTCAGAAGAAATACACTTAGAAATGCTGCTTTTTGTGAGGCTGAAGAGTATTTTTAAGAAAATCTTTAGTAACGTTCATCATCTGTGTCTCCTGTGCTGACCCTCACCGGTCCCATGGTTTTGTAGTTTTTCTAAACTTTGGTGCTTATTGTGCATCCTTTTGAGGCTGTCGTGTCGTTCCTGAAAAAGCTCCTTTGTGTTGTGCACTTGACAGCAGGAGCTGTGTAGCAGGCGTCTCGGGCCTTCATTTCTCTTGCTAATGTGGCTTCTGTGATGTTGCTTTCAGACCGGTCCCGGACCAGCATCCCTCCGAAGTGCACGCTAAGTGGCGGAAGCACTCCCAGCTTCTCAAGGACAGTGACTTCAGTTTTCAGGAGCCCATCATGGCTCTCCGCACAGTCATCTTGGAGCTCTTGATGGAAAAGGAAATGGAAGACTCCCAGAGAGAATGTTTTAGGGATATTCTCACCAAGCACCTTGTGGAATTCTCCGTACTAGCCCGAACTTTTAAGAACACTCAGGTAATAGGATTGAAAATGATGTCATCTCACCCGTGACTTTGTCCTTTATGACCCAGAAAACGGAAAGCATGAGTAAAACAGAAGTGTCGGTGAGAAACAGATTGCTATAAAAATATTGCTTAGCATAATTGTTCAAGATTTCCCCTTTTGGTATCAGAACTGAGATTAAGCCACACAGAGTACTTAACCAAGTACTCAATCCCGTGGTTCTAACCCTCAATCCCATGGTTCTAAAATGAGAAGATACCTAACTTACTATATTGACAGCTTAGTGATTTTATACGCTGCACGCACGCGCGCGCACACACACGTGTGTGCGTACATATGTTTGAATATACATCTGTATGTATGTATTTGTGAGAGAACCAGGTGGGTGTGGGGCTGAGGGAGGCAGGCACAGATGGACTCGAGACCGTCCTGACACGCTGTCGTCGGGGATAGGACTTACTGCTTCCGTGGTTGGTACTAGCGACAGCAGTAGTCAGAGTAACGGTATTTATTCCCATGTCGTTTTCATCTCAGCTCCCTGAACGGGCAATATTTCACATCAAACAGTACAACCCAGCCGGTCGAGGAGTGTCCGAGTGGCAGCTGGAGGAGGCGCAGGTGTTCTGGGCGAGAAAGGAACAGAGTCTCGCCCTAAGTGTCCTCAAGCAGATGATCAAGAAGCTGGACGCCAGCGGTGCAGAGGTTTACTGGTTTTTTTTAATGGACTGAATTAGTATTTTACTGTTATAAAACAATTACCGAGCTTTAAAATATATAAAAGAAATTTTTTTTTAACATTTGTTTATTTTCAAGAGAGAGAGAGAGAGAGTGAGTAGGGGAGGGACAGAGACAGGGAGACACAGAATCCTTAGCAGGCTTCAGGCTCGGAACTGTCAGCACACAGCCTGACGTGGGGCTCGAACTCACAAACTGAGATATCATAACCTGAGCCAAGTCAGACACTTAACTGACCAAGCCACCCAGGCGCCCCCTAAAATATTTTTAATAAGTCACAGTTTTATTAAAGCCTTGAAATTTACTGATCTATGAACAAGAAATTGTAAAAAGGAGCCTGGAAAATTAATTTTTGTAAAAGAAGTTTAGAAATATTCTTCTTTTTTCTCTATTTACAATAATCCTGTCAGTCTACCTTGTGGTAGATTTGTTTGATTTAACCCAATGTTAAGCCTTTTTAAAAAAAACTGTGTAGAATTTGAGAAGCATATGATGGACACAAACATGAAATAACTACGATAGGAGGTGGAGGGGGAGACATAGCTACCATAAATCTGAAATAAAGAAATGGAAGAGGAACTGTATGAAAGAACCAAAGTTAAAAAAAAAAAAGCAAGTTGGAACCATTAGGTTGTCAATCCTCATACGTAGGAAATGTCTGAGGGTTTATTTAACATTATCTGCTGGTTCCTGGGAATCCGTGTGCGCCTGTAGCTCTCTCCAGCCCGTGCTGGGCACAGCGGAGGCGCTGCGGGATCACGTGGTGTGTGCAGGTGGCCCCAGGGCCGTCCTCCCGACGCGCACCTGCGTTTCCGGTGTGGGGCTCCCGTAGCACATCTTCCCTCATCGCGAGCCCGCATCACCCAGAGCCCTGGGAGCAGATGCAGCACGATGTTCACATGCTGCTCAGCAAGTGGGCCCGGGTCAGCCCGGCTAGAGCCCCCTGCCCCCCGCACGCACTCTCCCACCGCACTCCGCAGAGTAGGGGTGGTGCGGTGCTCGCCCCAGGGGTTCTCCTGGGGTGAGGTGAGGTCACGTACAGAAACCCAGCCTTGCCGAAGTGCCTGGCACATATGAGGGGAAGTATTTTTTACCTGCTTTTTCCCTCACATGGAAGGTACTTTTGCAGAGTCACGGCAGTGAATTACATTTTAAGATTTTGCTTTCCGTAAACAGGATGATCCCGGCCTGAGACTCCTGTACACAGAATGTCTGCGGGTCTGCGGCACCTGGCTGGCGGAAACCTGCTTGGAGAACCCTGCGGTCATTATGGAGACCTACCTGGACAAGGTAAGGTTTGCTCGCAGCCTGAGGAGAGTGGCTCAGCACGGTTCACCTGATCCTTTCATGGGGGCCGTGTGCATTGCAAAAGCGAATAACAGTCAGAGTTCAGTGCGGGCTACTTGTTACGGTAGCAGCTCCGTGTAATTGTTAGGGCAGAAGGAAACGTGACAAAGAAGAGCCGTGTTTTGAAAGGAAGCCCGGATGTGTCTTCCCTGGGCCCCCTCTCCCTGCCGCCACTCTCTCCAGTGGTTTCTCTCATTTCTCTGTTTTCTTACCTACAAGAAGAGCTGATGAAGGAACGTGCACGCCAGTCCTGACTGTGCACTTGTAACCCAGCCGCCCGACAAACAGGACCGGGACTTTGTGCTCGGCCCCTCTCCCCCTCCTCTGTCCCCCCTTATTCCTTTAATTAATTTAGGAAGTAGCTGTCTCACGATAAATTAAGTGTAGCATGAAAAGTATAATGTGACAGACTTAAATTTTATGAGGCCCTTTGGATTTGTACAGTTCTTTAAAATATTAGCGGTTTTGGCTTTTTCTACAGTCAGAGATGTCTGAAAATTCAGAATACTTCATAAAATTTAGATTATCCATAAAAATATGTACAAATTAAACTTTAGTGTGGCTATCTCTTTAAGTGATTCTTTAGATGCATTTAGCATCTCTGTATATAACATAAATGACTGTGTTTTCTTGAAGGCAGTGGAAGTTGCCAGAAATTATGATGGAGAAAGCAGTGATGAACTTAGAAATGGAAAAATGAAGGCATTTCTCTCATTAGCACGGTTCTCGGATACGCAGTACCAGAGAATTGAAAACTACATGAAGTCATCGGAATTTGAGAACAAGCAAGCTCTCCTTAGGAGAGCCAAAGAGGAAGTGGGCCTTCTTAGAGAACATAAAATCCAGACCACCAGGTAACTAGATGGCCGCCAGTGGTAGTGACAAGACGCACAGAGATGCAGTGACTAGAGAGAGATGTACAGAACCAGAGCGTGATTTCCTGCTGGGTTCTGAGCTCCTTGTGGACCACATGGGTGTTAGCTTTTGTTCTGCTTTTTTGGGTGTGTTGGTATCATAGTTAAAAAGGGATAGGTGTTGAAATTAAATACAGAAGGTTTATCTATTCTGATGTGTGGGTTTTTTTAAACCCTTTATCCAGGCCTGCCTTTCATCTGAATCCAATAGTGAAAGTAGAAAATAAAGTTAAGTAGGTATCTTGGGTAGAGTCCACTTGGGCCCTGGTTGCCTGGGATGGCTTTTAATGTTTGTTGTTATTTTTGAGAGAGAGAAAAGGAGAGAGAGAGAGAGAGAGTGTGTGTGTGAGAGTGTGTGTGTGTGTGTGTGTGTGTGTGTACTCACAAGTGGGGAAAGTGGGGAAGGGCAGGAAGAGAAAGAGAGAATCCCGAGTCGTCTCCACACAGAGCGCAACATGGGGCTGATCTCACAAGCCGTGAGATCATGACCTGAGCCAAAGTCAAGAATTGGACATTTAACCAACTGAGCCACCCGGGTGCCCCTAGAATGGCTTGTGAATTGCACACGTACTTTGAGATACCAAGTTTGTTCCCTTATAATTTTTAGAATTTTGCTTTTTCTCCTAGGCTGGACACCTGCCTTTTCCTTGATGTTGTCTATCATGTGTGACGTAGTCCTGTACGCTTTGATGGGTTTTGTATTTTCCTTTAATTTCCCAACACAAGGTACACGATCAAGGTGCAGCGAGAGCTCGAGCTGGATGAGTGTGCGCTCCGCGCCCTGAGGGAGGACCGGGCGCGCTTCTTGTGTAAAGCAGTTGAAAACTACATCAGTTGCTTGCTGAGCGGAGAGGGACATGATATGTGGATATTCCGGCTTTGTTCCCTCTGGCTTGAAAACTCTGGGGTTGCTGACGTCAATGGCATGATGAAGGCAAGTCGTCTCCGTCGACCCCGGGTTCTAGCCTGCCTGCCAGTGTCCTCGGTTTTGTGTGCTCTCTGCGTCCCCGCTGGTTGGCTCGGTGCCCTCTGCCTGGGGACGTGACCCGCTCTCGTGGTGCAGGTTTGTGCGGAGATGAGGGCGCACGGTCAGTCCTTCACTGTACCTTTGCAGCTGCCGCTGGAAGGTACCAGAATGCCTGAGTGGGAGATTTCAGGCGGGTTTTCCTCTGGCTTTATGTTTACTGGGATTTTTATAGTGAACTACATTTGCAAATGACAAATGCAATTTTAAGAAACATTCAGGCAGTAGTATTTCATAAGTTTTTTATTTAAAAATTTTAGACTTTATCGACAATGCCTAATATTAAACGTAGGCGTACAGGATCTACATGGGCAATCCATTTGAGGCTTAAAAATAAAACGGGTCTTCTGGATGAGAAGAACGGTAAGACCCGCAGCAGACACGCACGGTCTCTGCTGCGAGTGCACATTCGGCCCTGCTGGTCTTAGTGTCCCCATCTTACCGCACACGGGCGTCCCGGGAGTCCCCGTCACCGCACCTGCCATCTCACTGGCCCGTGATGAGGGCATGCGCTCCAGGTCTGAACACAGTTCACTTCAGGATCGAACACGGCGACTCACCCCTGAATCCAACCTAGAATACCATGAAGACTAAGACAAGAGGAAGGTTAAGGGGGAAAACGTGACCAGCGCACTTTTATCAACAACCAGCAGGCGGCTACGCTAGTTGCGTTATCTTAGAATAAATTATTTGCTCAGATACGAGGCTGCTTGAAAGGCATTGTTTTCTAAGGTCTTTTTAAGGGTTTTTGTTGTTGTTGTTGTTGTTGTTGTTGTTTTTATGGTAGAGCAAGGGAATGAAGATTCCATCCTACAAATTCCTGCCTCTTATGTACCAGCTGGCTGCTAGAATGGGGACCAAAATGATGGGGGGCCTAGGATTCCACGAAGTCCTCAATAACGTACGTACGCCTGCAAACCAGAACGCAGCTGCTTCCCTTTCGTGTGTCATACACTGCTCGCCCACGCTAGATGAAAATATAAAAATGCCCCCGTTAGTCGTATTTCTTATGCTGGGAAAGGGCGGGAATAAAAACTTCCTTTTGTCTTGTCTCTCTCCACGTAAGTTACTCTCTTTCTGGGTCCTTCCTCACTTTCCTTCGTCTCACACGTGCACACGCTCTACCCACCGGGACATCTGGTAGCAAAACACGTGTCTTAAAGTCAGACGAAATAAAAAATGTTATGTATTTTCCATTTTTGTCCATTTGGTTGATTGCATAAAACTAATAGTTGTTTATTTTCTGACAGCTTATCTCTAGAATTGCTATGGATCACCCCCACCATACCTTGTTTATTATACTGGCCTTAGCAAATGCAAACAAAGATGAGTTTTTGACCAAACCAGAGGCGGCAAGGAGGAGCAGAATAAGTAAAAACGCACCTAAACAAAGCTCTCAGCTTGATGAGGTATTTGGATTAAACATACATACCTTTCTGAATTATAATGTTCATTTTTTCCCAGAATATTCATTTCTTCCATCTCAGGGATTCTACGAATGTGTGTTGTTCGTATTCAGTTTGTTATTATGCCACCTAAAAATGGCTCAAAATTCCTGAACATTCCCAAAGTATAGGAGATACCAATACGTTTTTTTCCTCACATTGAACAAAGAAAAAACAGATTTCAAGGCACACCTAGGTCATTTCCTGTTGATATTATTATTCCTTTGATGTATTTCATTCATAAGGTGACTATTCTGTTCATTTCTAAGGGACAAGAGTCCTTCCAGTGCTTAGATCAGTCCATAAATTTGGTGGTTCCTTTTGTTATAACTCTGAAAAGTGGAAGTATTAGGTATTTCTTTACTTTTTATTTATTTTAATTTTTCTTATGTTTACTCATAAACATAAAAAGAGAGAGAGAGAGAGACAGAGCACAAGTGGGGGAGGGGCAGAGAGAGGGAGACACAGTACCCGAAGCAGGCTCCGGTTTCCAAGCCATCGGCACAGAGCCTGACACGGGCCTCCACCCGCAGACTGAGAGATCATGACCTGACCGCAGTCAGACACCTCACCAACTGGGCCACCTAGGCCCCGGGTACTTCTGTATATAGTCTTATGTAGTCTTTTTTTTTTTTTCTTCCTTTTTTTACTAACAGGATCGAATCGAGGCTGCAAACAGAATAATATGTACTATCAGAAGTAGGAGGCCTCATATGGTCAGAAGTGTGGAGGCACTTTGTGATGCTTATATCATCTTAGCCAACTTAGATGCCACTCAGTGGAGGACGCAGAGAAGTATGTGTTGGGGAGAGTGTTTCCTTGCTGTTTTTTTCTGTGGGGCAGATTGATTATAGAGCCTAGTATGTAATCTCTTTAACTTAGACACATAACGTTAATTACAGACCTGCAGGTCCTTATGATTACAATTCACACCTGATACGCAGCTTAATTTTTACTAAGTAGCTTCAACATCCCCTGGTCACTTTTTATTTAATATCTTCTATCTATCTGTTGATAGACAGCTGCACTGAATTGGTTGATTTCTCTGGGTAGTATTCTGGTGCAAATACTTGTTGCAGAGAATTAATTGTGTAGAGAAAAGTCTATTAAAATAACTGAATAACTGGCAGTTTTTAAGTTCCAGAGCTGCTTAAAGTGATGTCAGTTACTTATTACCATTTCCTCCACGAGTGTTAGAATGCCTGCACATATATAATCCCTCCCTCTTCTGGCTGGGTCTCTTGCAGTAATCAGAAGCTGCTCTAATATTTGGTTATGTGCATACGCTAGAAGTCTCTCTCCACATACTTGGAGAATTATATTCCCTTTTCTGTTCAGGATCAGGTCTTCACATTTAAGTTGTTGCTACTTTAAAATAAGAACGGGACTTCTCTGATATTCCCGTAAGCAGACAAAGAATATTGATAGTCACATCCTTTGGTTACATTTATTAGTGATGTGGCAGGAGCACATCACCTGTGTGCTGGGCAGCCTTACAGAACTTTCTTAAGGTGCTCAGTGTGGACCCACAGCGGGAATCGGCCTAATCACCAGGCTAGGTTACCTCCCAGTTCGTGTGTCAGCCGTGCTCTGCTCCGCGCTGCGCTGTCCTGAGCCCTGGCTCTTTCTGAACCGGGGTCTGGAGCACAGGTTGGGGTCTGTGGCGCCCGCTGAACTCTCCGGCTTTCCCTTGCGAGCTGTTCCTCAGTGTGCAGCTGTTCACCGGAACCTCTTTATTTTAAATCCAGAAGGCATAAATATCCCAGCAGACCAGCCAATTACTAAGCTGAAGAACTTAGAAGATGTTGTTGTCCCAACTATGGAAATTAAGGTAATGTACTGTTAGCTCTTTTGATTTTTTTTATTGAGCTAAATTCCTCTTGATTAGGGTAAAGCATTTGAAACAGACTTCTTTTTTTAGGTCAAATATGCACTTTCATTTGTTCCAACATAGAGTTTCTTTATAGATTCTGTTGACCCAACCCTCAAAATACTTAAAGGACTCTCCTGCTCTCCTTTCTTTTGCCTTCGGTTCTGCACCTCCCATCTTCCCTGTGGGGAATGTCGGTAGACGGTTACCTTCATTGGCCAAAATAAGGAAAGGTTCCCTGTGCTTAAGCCAGGACTCGTTTTTAACTTGGCAAGAAAGTCCCTCAATGCTTTGTATTTTTAAAATTCTGGGTGTGCTAGAATGTACTGTCTGTGATGTGTTCCGTTGTTAAGTAACACAGACCGGGTTATGTGAGTGGCTGACGTATGTGATACCTCTAGCTGTGTCGTAGTGATCTTTATTGCTGGAAGCCCCACGTTGGCAGGGACACATGGAGTAATAGTAAAGGTTCTAGTTTAGGAACAGGCTCCTAACTCCAGGGACCAGACTGGTGGTCAGCCGAGGGGAAGCGGGCGGGGGACGGACGAACCAGGTCCCCAGGGGAGGGTGCACTTGCTGTGACGTGCACCAGGTGACGATGCACGTGTTGGGTCACGGGATTGTACACCTGAAACTAACTCTGGGGTTTAAATAAAAACTTGAAAAAGTATTTTAAAAATGAAAGAAAAATAATCATTTTGACTACATTCTTAGTATATGTAGTTATTTGATTTGAAACGTAGCTACATCATCTGGACTAATACCTTTCCAGCTACACTAGCAAAGGTAGTTAGCTGAGTATTTCCAGAAAATGCCAGAGTTAGCAGTTACAACTCTGGAAACCACTCCCCACGCTTTTCTAAAATTTACCTTCCTCTGTTTTTGTGATAACTTGAACTACTTCTCAGATGACTAACCAGAGATAGTTTCAGGGGTCAGACCTGAAAACAGCTTTTTAGCTACACTCTTCCAACACTGTGTACCCCTCTTCCAGTGAGAGGGACTTAGGGAGGTAACTTGTGTGACTTTATAAACCTTTCCTGTGTTGAGTTTTCTTTCATTTATTCTTTTTAATTAAAAATTTTTTTAAGTTTATTTTGACAGCACAAGTGGGGGAGGGGCAGAGAGAGAGGGAGAGAGACAGAATCCCAACCAAGCTCTGCAGTGTCAGCACAGAGCCCAACGCCGGGCCTGAAATCACAAACCTTGAGAGCATGACCTGAGCTGAAATCAATAGTCAGTTGCTCAAACTGAACCACCCAGGCACCCCTTGTTTCTTTCGTTTAAACAGAAAGTAAATTACCCCTCTAGTACTTAACCCACAGCACATTGTCTTTCATTCCCGTGTTTCATATTAAAATGGTTATTCATAGGGGCACCGGGGTGGCTCAGTCAGTTAGGGATCCAACTCTTAATTTCAGCTCAGCTCATGTCTCACGGTTTGTGCGTTAAAGCCCCGTGTCTGAGCTCCACACTGAGCATGGCGCCTGCTTGGGATTCTCTCTCTCTCTCTCTCTGCCCCTTCTGCACTAATGCATGTACGCCCTCTCTAAATAAATAAATAAACTTTAACAAAAGAGTAAAAAAGAGTGAAACTGTCATTTAGAATTCATCTTTAAACGCCCGTAAGGTACCTGACCTGTGTGTCGCATTTGTACTCTTTATTAGGTGGACCCTACAGGAGAATATGGAAATCTGGTGACGATACAGTCATTTAAGGCAGAATTTCGTTTAGCAGGCGGTTTAAATTTACCTAAAATAATCGACTGTCTGGGCTCTGACGGGAAGGAGAGGAGACAGCTTGTCAAGGTGAGACGCCCCTCGAGCCGTGCGGTCCTTAGAGGCTTAGGGAGAAAGGTCCCAACGCAGCCGTAGTGTTGTGCTTCCTGCTGTGGGTCTTACTTTTCTTCTCAAAAATTACAAGAAGAAAACTTACGGAATGTAAATGACACCGTTTTGTAGAAGCAGACGGCTTTCCTAATTTTTCTGTGTCTCTGGAAGGCCATCGTCTTAACGGTTGACTGAAGTAAAAGGATACCCGTGCCCGCACGGGTTTGGTGAGGTTCACGGCTTGCTCGTTCTGGAGAATGTCTGGTGATTGTTGCTGATTTTCTTGAATAGTTCAAGCCGAGGGCCTTTGCCTGACTCTCCCAAGTCTGGCACTGTGCCGGCTGCTGTTACCCGTATCAGGAAGGGGACAGCCTTCCTCCCTGACTCCGCTCCCCAGTCCTGGGGGCCCCGCGGGGAGGGGGCGGACACAACAGTGCGCTGCGCCTGCCGGAGAGACGGAGGGGCTCCACTTAGCCTGGTTCCAGGCGCCGCGGGGCGAGCTTTTTCCTGTCGGTCTGCCTACCCCATGCTACAGCTAATTCTAAGTAAGAGAGTAGCAGTAGGTCGTAGTTATTTTAAGAGACTGTGAGGAGTACACATGCCCAGATTGATTTTTTAAATTTTTAAGGGGCAGACAGGGAGACACAGAATCCGAATCTGGCTCCGGGCTCTCAGCTGTCAGCATAGAGCCTGATGTGGGGCTAGAACCCACAAGCCATGAGATCATGACCTGAGCTGAAGTCAGATGCTTAACCGCTGAGCCACCCAGGCGCTCTGGCCGGATTGATTTCTGAGAGCCCTGTCATGGGTCTGGAATAAAGTGGACGGCGCCTCTTACTTGGGTCCGCTTCCCCGCAGGGCCGTGACGACCTGCGACAAGACGCCGTGATGCAGCAGGTCTTCCAGATGTGCAACACGCTGCTGCAGAGAGACACCGAGACCAGGAAGAGGAAGCTGACCATCTGCACGTACAAGGTACGGGCCTCGGGCCTCCGCTCCGTCCTCAGGACGCCACGATTCAGACTCGGGCCAGCCAGTGTTTTCTGTAGTGGTGAACATGGTAGATGGGCCTGGGACACAGCCACGCTGGGGACGGCGGCTCCGCTGTCTGGGCCTCTCCCCGCGGGCCGTCTTCCCTGCTGGGTCTGTCATGGAGGTCGGTGTCAGACCACATACAGCACTGGGAAGGCCTGGCTCCGGACCAGATCAGGGAGGCACGTGGAGCTCTAAGAGATCCCGGATTAGTACCTCCACCCCCCAAACCCAAAGCAAACACAGCTACTCTTCCACATTCAGCAGGATCTTCACCCCGGTGCTCGTTCCAAATCTGGAGGTCCGATCTCCCTTTCTACTTTTCGTACTGCTAAAAATTTCAAACATACAAAAGTAGGTAGAATAATGTAATGAATTGCCTGTCCCATCACCCAGCGATCAGTAATGATCATCTCATGGATGATTTTGTTTCATTTCCGCTTCCACCCACTTCCTCCTCTCCAATATTATTTTGAAGCAAAATGTCTTATCATTTCACCTATAAATGTTTATTTCAGTGTGTAATTAGATAAGATAATGTCTCTTTAAAAAAAAGAAAACAGAACCACAATACTGTCCTCCTGAAAGAGCAGGAATTCCTAAATATCACCAAACATTCAGCGTCATAGTAACCATAGTAACGACTCCCCCCTCTCTCACACCCACATTCTCACATCCGTCCCACCAGCATGTCCTTACTGGTCCACTTCCATTCGAGCCCCTTTTACACGTCTGCCCTGCACTCAGGTCTCTTTGATGGCGTCCGGCTAAGCCCCTACTTCTGTCCTTGGCCCCCTGAAGCTAGTTTACTCACAACAGCTAGAATGATCTGTTTAAAGAGTCCAGGACTGAATGAATATGTCCGTTTCCTGCTCAGAACTCCCGATGACTTCACGTCACCCTGAAGGAAAGTGATTTGCCTCTCCTGTTCCCTTTCCACCTTTTTCTGCCACTTTCCCGCCCGGATCCTTCACTTCCTCCTCCTGATGGTGTCGCCTCCCCTGGGCTCACCTGGTCTCCGGCTCTCGTGTAGATGCCGGGGTTTTGTTTCAGCTCAGGGCTTCCTCATTCTCCTCTGCCTGGAATACCGCCCCCTCAGCTCATGCCCTCTGTCACCTCATTCAGGTTCTCTCTGGTCACCTCCTAGAGCCCTGCTCTGACCAGATCTCTCTCACTAATTTCAGTGCCTGTTTCATTCTGTCGTCCTGACGTGTCTGTGAGCACACGTGTTCCGTCACCAGCGCGGAGCTGTCGGACAGCAGGCCCTCACGTGCCTGACCCAGCGCTCTCCTGCACACACGCCAGTGAGCACAGAACCGCCCCTCAACACATGCAGTCCGTCAGTTAGCGAAAGACACAAGCCCTAAAGCAGTGCAGCCTGTTTGCACATTCAAGTAAAAACTATAGAAACAAATACTCTATAAAGACAAGTGGCCAACTAAGAAAAATGAGTTTCATGATGATGGTAGTAACAAAAGGATTGTTGTAATATTAATAACAAGGGATTTATATACAGAATATATAAATAGCTCTTACAAATCAGTTGTAAAAAGACTAACGTGTCCGTAGGAAAACAGGTAAAGAATACAGACAAGTCACAAGAGGAAAATACCTGAATGAGCTGCCAGTAAGCCTGCCAAACCTCACTCCGCCTCACCGGGAACAGAAGATAGGAATCAGATCCACAGCAGCTACCATTTCTCACCCATCAGACTGGCACACGTTAAATAGAAGTCTTAACAGCACTCCATGTTGGGAATGTTAGGGAATGAACTCTGCCTCTGGGCATATAGATTGGCACCAGCACGCTGGACAGGTATTTGGCAAGGTGTGGTTAACTGAGTTGAGGGCGCACATCCCTGTGGCCAGGCATGTACGTGCTGGAGACACAGAGTCACCAGCCAGGACACCAGGGCGTCGTTGCAACACGTGAGGGGAGTCTGGACAGCATGCAGACATGTGCGAAAAGTGGGTAATTACGGCGCACTTCTGCAGCAGAGGCTCCTTGCGCCATTTACTTACGTGCACTGACACAACTAAGGGTGAAGTGGTGCTGAGTGAGAAAGCAAATCGCAGAAGCATTCACAGAGTGTAAGGCTCCTTTATTTGAAGCTTACAACGATTTCTGCATTTATTGCTTTAAAATAAAAATATACCAGAAAATACAGGAACAGGATACAGTTACGGGTGGCAGAGGGCATGGGGCCAGTGAGGTGTTCAAAGGGAGCTTCATCTCTGCAGCAAATAGAAAATCTTCACGTGTGAGAAAGCGGATTAGCGGGTAAAAGGATGCTTGTTTATACCGTTTTCTAGATGTGTCCAAGGGGTGAGATCATATTCAGTATTTTCCAAAGTGACGTTCTTTAAGTCTGTTTGCCATTAAAAGCAGAAGGAAAGCAGGCTGCTCCCTCCTAAGTGGAGCGAGCGGTGGCCTCACGGACGCTGCCGGAAGGTATGGCCAGCGAGCGGCCCTGCCTCCTCGAACCCTGGAGCGTGAGAGGAGCAGCCCCAGGAGGCCACGCGGCAGGACGGAGAAGCTCGTTCTCTGAGCTCGAGTTTATTTTCCTCCAAGGAGTTTCGTCTCCTTTGGACAGAGAAATAGTCCCACCGGAGAGCCGCTTTGCGTGACTCTGTGAGTGGAGTGACGGCCACGTGCCCGGCCCCCTCGCATCATCACGTGATCTGCTCCCGCCGCAGGTGGTCCCCCTTTCTCAGCGGAGTGGCGTCCTCGAGTGGTGCACGGGCACCGTCCCCATCGGTGAATTTCTTGTCAACAACGAGAGCGGCGCTCATAAGAGATACAGGCCGAGGGATCTCAGCGCCCTCCAGTGCCAAAAGAAAATGACGGTGAGTGACACAAAGTGTGAATTACTGCAAGATTATTTAAGAGCTTATTAAAGCTGGCAGTCACCGAATGTTACAGAATACTGGGATTTCATAGGGAATGACACTAAGGTTAGTGATAGCGAGGGAAGGAGGAAGGGCCCCTGGAGTAGAAATCTGTGCGAGTGCAAAAAGGAAAGTTTCTCAACTGTGTAAAGTGTCAGCCGTGGTCTGATGAGATCTAACATTCGGTGGAATGCTAATTTGCTTCCAGTTTGGGGTAAGAGGATTCAAAACGCTGACTAAAGCCAAAAAAACAGATTATGAATTAATTTTTATATGAAACTGATAGACCTTTTAAGACATGTGCCACAAGACGCTGGCCAGCTGGCCTGACGTTCATTCAGCCAGTCGGCAACTTTTATTGACGGTCTCCTGTCTCCCTGTGCTGACACGTCACAGCGTTGGGACTAATCATCACCGTACTTCTCCCATTTTAAACTGAGAGGAAATTCAGAAATGTAATCTGCCTGCGGTCAGTGAGCTTATACATGGTGGAGCAAGGATCTGAATCTTGTCTGTCCAACCCTGAAATCCATTATTTTTCCTTTGACTGCCCTGTTCTCTAGAGACGTGAGCAGACGTGAAGTGGGTGGTAGGGCGCCGCACGCGCCATCACAGGAGGTCCGGGGCGCCGGCACAGGGCAGGAGGTGGGCAGCTCTACCTGGGACAGGCAGGGGTGGGGTCAGGTTCTGGAGGGCTTCCTGGAGGAGTGACCTTTGCCCTAAGATTACTGACTGAGCTGGTTTTCCAAGCAGAAGGAGCGCGAAGGCAAGGGCAGGAAGGGGCGTGGACAGGAGGTCAGAGGCCCCTCAGGCCTAGTCTTGGAGGAGGAGGAGATGCATGAGTCTTGTCAGTCAGAAAATGGAGGGTTGCTTCGTGAAATGTTGGGAAATTTGCACTTTATCCTGTGGGCAGCAGAGAACCCCTGAGAAGGTGCTGGAACCACGTTTGGATTTTAGAGAACGACTCTTGCTGCACTGGGAGGCTACGTTTCTGAGAAGCTGACGAGAAGGATGACACAGGAGTCCTGTATTAAGACTAATAACAGGAGGAGTAGAGAATCGGGGAACATACCAGAATAGTAAGGGGGCAGATGGCATTTGGTGGCTGATTAGAAGTGGGGTTGGGGAAGAGAATCCTCAGGAGCACCCAGTTTTCCAGTGAGGCAGAGGAAGGAGAGAGGAAGTGGCTGAGGTTTGCCGGGTGAGACTTGAAGGGGTTTGGGTTTGGGAGTGCTCCTGGTGCAGATGCAGAGGGAGCTGCTGGAGAACGGGTTTGGGGGTGCTCCTGGAGGGTTTGGGGGCCCTGGCAGATGCCGAGGGAGCGCTAGAGAAGCACATCAAGCTGAAGCTTAATAAAGACGCGGGGCAGGAGATGCAGATTCGGGTCAGCACGGGGCTGTGAGTTGGGTCCACGGAAGTAGATAAGCTTTGCCTCAGGGAAGGATTTAACACGTGACAAGATGTCGGAGGTCACATCTGAGGCACGTGAGCTGCCTTGCCGTCCATCAGTGGTTCTTCCATTCTTCTTCCTTCTCTGTTGCCTGTTGGCCCCGGCGCTGTGTGGCTGGGGCTGCCTCTGGCTTTTTTGTGTTTACCTCCACGTAGATAACAGAATCATTCAAATCAGAATTGAATTAAAATAAATAACAGCCACTGCAGCTGTGCCTCCTTTCCCCCAAGACTGACACGGAAACCCGAGGGATCGACTTGTAATTGTGTCCCCGAGCAGACTGGCAGCCTCTGGTGGTGGAGGTGATGTCTTCTTCACCTTCTTGTTCTATCGAGAAACGAGTGTTACAAGTAGTTGAACACAGGGTTGAGGAAATTTTATATTGGATCTTTCTAAAGGATGTACAAAAGAAGTCTTTTGAAGAGAAATATAAAACCTTCATGGATATCTGCCAAAACTTCCAGCCAGTTTTCCGTTACTTCTGCATGGAAAAGTTCTTGGACCCGGCCGTCTGGTTCGAGAAGCGGCTGGCGTATACCCGCAGTGTGGCCACCTCGTCCATCGGTGAGCTCAGCACAGCCGTTGGCAGATGCGGCGCGTGCTGCCGTCTGAGCCCCGGGGGCGGGGGGTCTGACGGTGGTGACGGGGATGGTGCTCATCGGCCGGCCGAGCCTCATCGTGAGATGTCCTGTCTCCTGTCCATCCCGATTCTCAGCTTCTAACTGTAGCTCTTCCGACCTTTTGCCGGGAAGGATTCTCCTACTCCAGCCAAGGAAGACAGATAAGACTTTGTTGAGTAGTGACTATGTAGTATTTTCGGTTCCCTCAATATACGGTATTCTCAGATTTTCTTTGGAAAATCATAAAACCCGTGATAACTGTATTTAACTTAGCTCCTTTAATTGTTGCTGTTCTGCACAGTCTCTTAATATCATTGATTTTAGAAATGGTATTTACTTAGATATGCGGTGTACAATATCTATTTTGGCCTTTTTCTTTAAATTGGTAAGATATTGGAATAGCTAGATAGCGCAATTAACAAAATCCTAAACTATGAAAACTAATGTTGAACACCAGAGGTCTCTAATGCGTTGATTTTTAATTAAAGACCCTCCCTCCATCACTTAGGTGCCACTGCAGGAAGGCAGGGCGTGTAGGTTTTGAAAAAGCTCGAGGTGACACAAAACCCTCTTCTTTTCCACACTGAGACTCAATAACTGACTCACCTAATCTGGTTTATAAGCCAGAAAGTAGAGCCAGTTAATGACCACACTGGCTGCGCACACAGGCCTCCCGACTCCCTGTTCACTGCTGGTGCTGCACCACACGGGGGTTTTCACTGGGTTAAAAGCATTCAGGCAGGTCGTCAACTATCTTAGAAATGCAGCTTTTCCTGGATAAATACCTGATGAAATCAATTAATGATTAATTTGTGTGACATAATTCATCAAGCAGAAGAAAGTTTCACTGAAGAATGAAGAATTTACCCACAAACGCTTCTCACTTTAAAAGTATCCTCAGTAAAATACTTGAGTGCATATAATACACTGCTTTGACCCTGCCAAATAATGGGTCTCGACTTTACGCTCATTTTCAGAGGATATACTAATATTTTTAGACTATGCTCTCTTGTAAAGGGGAAGCTTTGTTTAGCACATCATCTAGGATTTGTAAAATGCAGTATAAATGAAAATGGCCGGCAAGACTGACTTAAACACAGAGTGGCAAGTTGCGCACATATCTGCCTTTAGGCCAAATAGCCTACCCGAAAAAGTCATGTTGTCAGTGGTATTAGTTGACATTGTGGCTAAATGTGTTCTAGAAATGGGTACCAGTGGTCTCAGGTGGTTGTGGTTTTTCCCTAGTCGGTTACATACTTGGACTTGGTGACAGACACGTCCAGAACATCCTGATAAACGAGCAGTCCGCCGAGCTGGTGCACATAGATTTAGGTAAGCGGTGAAAGATTACAAACCCATCCTTACTCTGTTTAACAAGTAGTTGGTCGTAAGAAATGATGTTTGCCCCCGGGACACTGCACGTGTGAAGGAGATGGATACACCACAGTAGGAAATGTTGTTTCAAATAGCAGCAGCTCGAGCAGGAGGGGCTGGCTAACCGCTGGCATGACGACAGGTTCTTCTAGAACAGGACGTTTGAATCAGGTCTTAGAGCGAGCAAGGATCCTCAGCAAATACGGAACGGGCAGAAGGAAGATGAACCTGCGGGACTGGAGGCACAGCTGAGTGAGGGCTGCAGGCTGAAACCTGCGGGGCGCCTCCTAGGCAGGCAGAGCACAAACGGAGTAAACCACTGGGTTCTGGGCGCCGCACGGTGGGTGACACGTTAGATGGGGTCTGTGCACCGCTCCATGCCACACGGGAGGGAGGACGCCCCTAATGCCGCCCTCCTGTTTACTTTAGGAGTCGCTTTTGAACAAGGTAAAATCCTCCCTACTCCGGAGACGGTGCCTTTCCGACTCACCAGGGACATTGTGGATGGGATGGGCATCACTGGTGTTGAAGGCGTCTTCAGAAGGTAGGCGTGTATTTATCTTCCTTTCTCCCCCCGGCTGTATTAGAAAGTAATTGACATCCATCACTGTGGAAGTTTAAGGCCCACAGCTGGTTTGCTTGACTTACGTGTATTACAGAATGACCACAGCGGCTTCAGCTAACATCCGTCCCCTTGTTCCAGTCCTATTAAAAGGAAAGAAGAAAAAAAGAGAGAAGAAAGTTTGTGATAACTGTTAGGATTCCCTCTCCTAACGTCTCACGCAGCAGCGTTAACCAGTGTTAACTAGTGTTAACCCGAGTCCTCCTGTTGTACGTTCCGTGTCTAGGACTTGTCTTCTAACTGGGAGTTCCTGCTGAGAGCCCCTCACGGTTCCCCATGGCTTCCCAGCACTGGTCCGTGCCCTTAGCTTTCAATAGAGCAGATTCTAGTCAAAGTTAACTAAAAAGAACTGCAGTGATCAGTGACAGAAATGTTTCATGGTAGTCCTGTGCTATCCTTATAAATGCTTAGCCTGCGTTCACAGAGATACTTCTGTTCCTGTCCAAAACATTTACTGAAAATGCAGTCTGCCTAGTACTCTGCTCTTTGAGATATTTGGGAATTATTAACAAGAATAGTCTCAGCAAAGTATACATGAATATACATGGATGAAGGTATGCTGAAACGTTGTGTAACAAAACCCATATTTTTAATATGTTCCCAGATGCTGCGAGAAAACCATGGAGGTCATGAGGAGCTCTCAGGAAGCCCTGCTAACCATCGTGGAGGTGAGGCGCGTTGTAAGGGGATCTTGGTTTCTCTGCCGTCAGACTGTGTATCTTGTCAGGAAGTCTTCGTTTTCATGTGGAGGGAAGATGCTGGAGGAGGGGGTGCATACATCGGGAAATCATGGTTTAGAAATGTCTCCAGTCCTCTCAAATTTCTGGACCTGTTACAGCACTGTAAGTAATCTCTAGTCTTTTAATTCGTAAATCAGCGCCTTGACATCTTAGATCTCTCCTGTGGCATTACTTGCTTTCAGAATGGTTTCCGTTGGGGTTTTAAGAGAAATCAGTAAGCTGTATCTCCTTTCCCTGCCCAGGTTCAGAGCCATCTCATCACTGAGTCATGGTGATCAGGCAGAAGGCAAGGAAGTAAAGCAGATTTTCAGGGTTTATGACCTTAGCTCTACCCAGGACAAAACTGTGTGCCTGAAGCAGGCACTCCCCCTGCTGAGGAAGGGGATGTGGGGCAAGCGATCAGTAGTGGTTCCGCCACAGGAAACGTGGGGGCTAGAGTATGGGCGAGCCTCCCTTCCCTACAGTCTTCAGCTTTTATTCCTTTACCTGGTAGTGCCGGGCTGGCTGTTCTCCGTACCGCTTGTAAAAAATACTCATGCGGACCATACGCAAACCGCACTTCTGGGGAGGGGGCAGGAACGTGTGTGTTTTTCAGGAGCTATCGACATCTACTGGCTGGAGGCCAAGGATGCCACTGGACTCCTGCAGTGCCCAGGATGGCCCCCCGACAAAGACATACTCAGCCCAAAATGGCAGTAGTCCCAGGATTAAGAAACCCTGGTCTAGCTTAATCAGACTGTGTTCCTTTATTGTGTGCTGTTCTGATAGTAAGCCTAAAGTCAGTTTTTGAAATATTCTGGTTCCTCCTTGATTTCAGAATCTGTAAACATGATTCTGTCAGAAGCCCTAGGGTTTGAAGTAATTTGTTTTCTTCATCCCAAGAACATCTAGGATTTTTATAATAGAAACCTCCATTTCTTTCTTTTCATTAGTTGATTGATTAATAAAATGTACCAACCTATGGGTTCAAACTTAAGCAACCATCAACTTCAGATAAACTGCTATATGAAAATGTTATATATAAACCTAATAGTCCCCACAAATCAAAAAACACTAATAGATATGCAAAGAATAGAGAGAAAGGAATCCAAGAATAATCACTAAAGAAAGCCAGCAAACCATGAAAGAGACCAAGGGAAGGATCAGAGAAAAACTACAAAAACAACCACAAAACAATTAACAAAAAGGCAATAACTACGTATCTATCGGTAATTACTTTGAATATAAAGGGGTTAAATGCTCCAATCAAAAGACATAGGGTGACAGAGTGGATTAAAACAAAACAAAACAAGACCCATCTATGTGTTGCCTACAAGAGACTCATTTCAGACCTAAAGAAAGAGACATGCAGATTGAAAGTGAGGGGGATGGAGAAACATTTATCATGCAGATGGATTGCAAAAAAAAGCAAAAGTAGCAATACTTATATAGGACACAATGGACTTTAAAACAAAGACTGTAAAAACAGACCAAGAAGGACACCATATAATAAAGGGGACAGTCCAACAAAAAGATACAACTGTAAACATGCACACAACACGGGAGCACCCAAATGCATAGAACAGTTAATAACAAACATAGAGGAACTGGTCAGTAGTAATACAATAAAGGTAGGGGACTTTAAACATCCCATTTCCACTGATTATACAAACAGAAGATCAATAAGGAAGAAGTGACTTCAAATGACCAACTGGACCAGATGGATTTAACTGATATATTCAAAACATTACATCCTAAAACTGCAGAGTACAGATTCTTTTCAAGTGCACATGGAACATTCTCCAGAATAGATCACATATTAGGCCACAAAACAAACACAAATTAAAGATTGAAGCCCTACCGCACATCTTTTCTGATCACAAAGCTATGAAACCAGAAGTCACTGCTCCCCGCCCCCACCAAGATCTGGAAAGACCACAAATACATGGACGTTAAATAACTAAAGAATGAATGGAGCAACCAGGAAACTGAAGAAGTCAAAAAGTACATGGACACAAAAGAAAATGAAAATAGAGTCCAAAATCTTTGGGATGCAGCAAAAGCAGTTTTAAGAGGGAAGTATATAGCAATACAGGTCTACCTCAAAATCTGAAATAAACAACCTAAATTTGCATCTATAGGAGCTGGAAAAAAAACAACAAAACGTAAAACCAGCAGAGGGAAAGAAAGAAAGATTAGAGCAGAAATAAATGATACAGCAACTAAAAAAACAAAAACAAAAAAACAAGAGAACAAAAGATCAATGAGCTTTTTCTTTAAAAAGATCAACAAAATTGATAAACCTCTAGCCAGACTCATAAAAAAGAAAAAAGGACTCCACAAGATCACAGATAAAAGAGAAATAACAACCAACACTACAGAAATACAAACAACGGGGGGCACCTGGGTGGCTCAGCTGGTTAAGCGTTCGACTCTATTTCAGCTCAGGTCTTGATCTCAGGGCTGTGAGTTGAAACCCCACACTGGGCTCACACTGGGCATGAAGCCTACTTTAAAAAAAAAAAAAAGAATTTTAAGAGAATTCTGAAAAACTATGCCAACAAGTTAGACAATCTGGAAGAAATGGGTAAATTCCTAGAAACATATAACCTACCACAACTGAAGCAGGAAGAAATTTAAAAATTGGGCAGACTGATTACCACCAATGAAATTGTTGTGATTTTTTTGCCAACTCAAACAGAAGTCCAGTACCAGATGACTTCACAGTCAATTTCAACCATAAATTTAAAGAAGAGTTTATATTCCTGTCTCCTATGGATAAATTTGTGGTAGTGCTATTCAACAATAGCCAAATTATGGAAAGAGCCCAAATGTCCATCAACTGATGAATAAAGATGTGGTTTATATATGCAATGGAATACTACTTGGCAATGAAAAAGAATAAAATCCTGCCATCTGCAATAATGTGGATGGAACTGGAGGGTATTATGCTAAGTGAAATAAGAAAAGATACCATAGGTTTTCACTCATATGTGGAACTTGAGAAACTTAACAGAAGACCATGGGAGAAGGGAAGGGGAAAAAATAGTTGCAAACGGGGAGGGCAGCAAACCAGAAGAGACTTTTTTTTCTTTTTAAAATTTTTTAATGTTTTTTATTTATTTTTGAGAGACAGAGACAGAGACAACACGAGCCAGGGAGGGTCAGAGAGAGAGGGAGACACAGAATCTGAAGCAGGCTCCAGGCTCTGAGCTGTCAGCACAGAGCCTGATGCAGGGTTCGAACCCACAAACTATGAGATCATGACCTGAGTGGAAGCCAGACGCTTAACCAACTGAGCCACCCAGGCGCCCCCATAAGAGACTCTTAAATACAGAGAACAAACAGGGTGGATGGAAGAGGCAGGGGAGAGGGGAAAATGCCTTGAGGAAGGCACTTGTTGGGATGAGCACTGGGTATTATATATAAGTGATGAATCTGTAAGTGGGGATCTCCCCCCAAAACCAAAAAGCACACTGTATACACTGTATGTTAGCCTACTTGACAATAAATTTAAAAAATAAAGAAGAGTTAATACCTCACCACGATCAAGTAGGCTGTATTCCCAGTATGCAGGCGAGGTTCAGTATTCCCAAATCAATCAACATGATGGATCACATATATAAAAGACAAAAACCATATGATAATGTCAGTAGACAGAGAAAAAAACATTTGACACAGTACAGCATCCATTCATCAGAAAAACCCTCAACAAAGAAGGTTTAGAGGGAACATACCTCAGCATAATATGATAACACAGCAAACATATTCAGCAGGGAGAAACTAAGAGCTTTCCCCTTAAGATCAGGAACAAAACAAGGACAGCCACTCTCACCACCTTTATTCAACAGAGACTAAAAGCCCTAGCCACAGCAATCAGACAACAAAAAGAAACAAAAGACCTCCAAATTGGTCAAGAAGAAGTAAAAGTTTCACTATTTGCAGGTGACATGATGACAAAAATAACCCAATATACCCCACCAAAACTGACTAGAATGAGGATAAGTGAATTCAGTAAAGTCGCAGGATACAAAATCAATGTGCAGAAATGTCGCGTTCTTATACCTGAATACTGAAGGAGCAGAAAGCAAAATTAAGAAAACAACCCCATTTACAATTGTATCAAAAATAATACACCTAGGAATTAATGCAAAGAGGTGTACTCGGAAAACTATAGAACACTGATGAAAGAAGTGAAAAGGACCCAAAGAAACAGGAAGACATTCCATGCTCATGGATGGAAAGAAGAGATGTTGTTAAAATATCTATACTACCCAAAGTAATCTGCACATTTAATGCAGTCTCTGTCAGAATACCACCAGCACTTTTCACAGAGGTGGTGAAGAAACAGTCCTAAAATTTGTATGGAACCACGAAAGACCCCGAATAGCCTAAGCAGTCTTGAAAAAGAAAAGCAAAACTGGGGGCCTCACAATTCCAGACTTGGAAGTCCCATTACATAGCAGTAGTAATCAGAACAGTGTGGTGCTGGCACAACAGCAGACACATAAGTCCACGGAACAGAATAGAAAACCCAGAAATAAACCCACAATTTTATGGTAATTCTTTGACAGAGCTGGAAAGAATGGGCAAAAGAATGTCTAACAGATGGTGTTGGGAAAATAGGACAGTCAGATGCAGAAAAAAGAGACTGGATCACTTTCTTACACCCTACATACACAAAATAAATTAAAAATGGGTTAAAGACCTAAATGTGAGACCTGAAACCATAAGAAATCTGAGAAGAGAACACAGGCAGTAACTTCTCTGACATTGGCTGTAGCAGTTTCTTTTCTATATATGTCTCCTAAGGAAAACAAATGCAAAGATAAAAAAACTATTGGGACTTCGTCAAGGTGAGAAGCTTCTGCACAGTGAAGGACACAGTCAACAAAACTAAAAGGCAACCTATGGGATGGGAGAAGATATTTGCAAATGGCATACCTGATAAAGGGTTACTATCCAAAATATATAAAGAGCTTATAAAACTCAACACCCAAACACCAAATAATTCAATTAAAAAATGAACAGAAGACATGAATAGACATTTTCCCAAAGAAGACATCCAGATGGCCAACAGACACACGAAAGATGCTCAACATCACTCATCATCAGGGACATGCAAATCAAAGCCACACTAAAATATCACCCTCACACCTGTCAGAATGCCGGAAAATCAACAACACAAGAAACAATAGATGGTGGCAAGGATGCAGAGACAGGGGAACCCTCTTGCACTACTGATGGGGGTGCGAACTGGCACAGCCACTGTGGAAAACCGCACAGAGGTTCCTCGTAAAGTTAAAAGTAGAACTCCCTTGTGATCCAGCAATCACACTACTGGGTATTTACTCCAAAAAACAAAAACACGAATTCAAAGGGATACATGTACCCCTGTGTTTACAGCAGCATTATTTACAATAGCCAAATGATGTAAACAGCCCACATGTCCATCAGTAGGAATGGATAAAGAAGTGATGTATATATACAATGGAATATTACTTGGTTTTAAAAAAGAATAAAATTTTGTCATTTGCAACAACATGGAGGGAACTAAAACATATAATGCTAAGCGAAATTTCTTAGCCAGAAAGACAAATGCCACTTGGAATTTAGGAACCGAATGAGCAAAGGGGGGAAAAAGAAAGAAAAGAAAGAGAGCCAAGCCAAGAAGTAGACTCTTAACTGTAGAGACCACACTGATGGTCACCAGCGGGGAATTGGAGGGGCGATGGGAAACAGGTGATGGGGATTGAGGAGGGCACTTGTGATGAGCACAGGGTGATGTATGCAAGTGTTCAATTACTGGATCGTACACCTGAAACCAGTATTACACTATGTGCTAACTATACTGGAATTTTTTAAAATGTACCTCCCTTTTGTGGGTGAATCTGGGTTGGATGTCTCAACTCTAGAGCACGTTAATGACCAACTTAAAGTCACACAGGAACCCTTGAACTTAGGGACAAACCATATATATTCAGAGTCATTCCCCCTCTGGTTTTTAATGGCCCGGGGGGTTGCTTAAAAGCATGGAAGGCATGAAACGGATGAGCTGATTTGGGTCTTGCTGACTCAGTGCATGTCCTGGAATTGAACATGTCACGCTAAAGGCAATTTATAGTCGCAGCCCACAGAACGACTGAGAAAATGCAAAAAGTCAGCAGCAATAAAATGGTACAATTCTCTAATGGGGGGACACTCTGCTGATCACGCATCTCTGGAACTGAGTTTTCACTTCCTAAGACTGTACAGTAAGCATTTTTGCTAAGGCGTATTAAACAAAAATCTCTGCATATAAAGAGCAGGGACAGTTAGCTGTTCCAGATTGCCAAGGTCAAAAATCCCTCATGACCTCATTTACTGTAAGTTAAGACCTAAAGCCCCTTTTTCTGGCCATGCTGGTTGTTTTGGTTTTCAAATTCTACTCCATGTATGTATCTCCAGACTGTACTAGACCTAGGGTTTTGAGGAGTTTTCTGTACAGTATACCCTTTCTTTTCTCCAGTAGAATTTGGAACCTATTGAGGGAAAAGGAAGAAGCCTTAAGAATAGGATAGAGATCAAAACGTTAGGTTTAGTCCTGATAAAATTATTGGGAGACGGAGCTAGGGGTGAAGTCCAGACCAGCTGGCCGGTGGGGTCCAACTCCCACACCTAACCTCTGCCTCAGTCCAGCCAGAGGGAAGCTGGGGCCCAAGAAGGAGGAGCTGGGGCCCGAAGTGGGGGCTGGGGGGACGGAGAGGGGCGGGCAGAGCAGGCACCCTGGCCCAGGACCATAGAAGTGAGGAGGAGAGAGAGGAGGAAGGAAAGTGACTAGGCCTGATCTCTTTAATAGATCAGTCTCCAGGTGGGGGGAGGTCGGCATCCCCAGGCAGGGAGAAGAACGGGTTGGGAGTCTGGTGAGAAGCCCGGAGCAATGTGCTGGCACAGCCTCCTCCCTAGGAGGGGGAGCTGACTACCACAGGCTGGCCCCCCGGTATCTGACCTCCATGATCTTTGTCACACGGGTTCTTCTCTTGGAATACACGTCTGAACGCCGTCGTTCTGATTGTCTAGGTCCTCCTGTACGACCCCCTCTTCGACTGGACCATGAATCCTTTGAAAGCGCTGTATTTGCAGCAGAGGCCGGAGGACGACACGGAGCTCCACGCCACTCCCAGCGCGGACGACCAGGAGTGCAGACGTGGTCTCGGGTGAGCCCTGCTGTCGCCTGCCCAGACCTTCCTCTTCCCAGGGCCCTTTAACCCGCTCTGTCTCACGCAGCCTCTGTGTTTGTCCCTAGTGACATCGACCAGAGTTTGAACAAAGTGGCCGAACGCGTCCTGATGCGGCTCCAAGAGAAACTGAAAGGGGTGGAGGAAGGAACGGTGCTGAGCGTCGGGGGGCAGGTGAACCTGCTCATACAGCAGGCCATGGACCCCAAGAACCTCAGCCGGCTCTTCCCGGGCTGGAAGGCGTGGGTGTGAGGGTCGCGCCTGGCCCGCAGTTCAGCCGTAGGCGTGACCTCGCGGCTTCATCTGTGACCCGGCCGCGCACTTGGAATAGGTATTAACATACAACTCCATGAACTGTTTACTGTGTTTTTAAAAAATATTTAACACTTGCCTCGGTCACCTGAAGATGCCTCGACAGGCTCTCCTCTCACTTTTAGAAGGGTCATTCCTGCTCTGCTTCTGCGCTGAACGTGCATTTGTTCTTCCGGGGTGCATACCCGTGTTGTCTGCAGTAGAATCACTGACTTCCGCTTCCGCTCAAGGGCAGGGACGTAACTGACAGTGAATTACAGGAAATAAGAGGCTAGGTTTGAGGTAGCTTTTAATTGAAACTTGTTTCCCAGGTATCATGTATGAATAAGTTATTTGATATTAATTTATAAAAGGAAGAAAAAACTTTAAAATTGTGACCATTTGTATATCATGGTATAAAGCTACATTAAAATAAGCAATGTTGAGGGGCATCTGGGTGGCTCACTCAGTTAAGCGTTTACTTCCGCTGGGTTATGATCACAAAGTTCATGGGTTTGAGCTCTGCGTTGGGGTCTGTCCTGACAGCTCAGACCCTGGAGCCTGCTTCAGATTCTGTGTCTCCCTCTCTGTCCCTCCCCCGGCTTGCGCTTTCTCTCTCTCAAAAATAAACTTAATTCAAAAAATATAAGCAATGTTGAAAGCAAATTAGTACTTAAGAAACATATTTGGGTTTTCAGTAGGAAGATCACTATCCAGCTTTACTGGATAGTGAAGTTGTTACATTATCGAGAACAGATTTCAAAGACACTGTTGTTTCTATTTCTAAAAATGTATACTGGCCCCTCTCATTCTATTCGTCTTTGAAACCCTTCCATGCTCTTTTCTCTTTCTCTGATGACTTGTGTCTCTCTTGCGGTTTATGAATTCTCTTACCAACTATGTGTAATCTTTTTAGACGATTCATGGGGTTTTTGGTTTTTGTTTTTCAAGAATCTTTTCATTTCCTAGCTATGTCTCATGCTTCAGATCTGGCTGTCCTTGTTTTGTAGTGCCAACTTATTTTTAACTTCTGGTTCTTTTTCTGTCACTAGTCATTTCTCACATCCCTATTCTGTAGTCTCTCTGGTAGCTCTACGTTAAGTCACATTCCTGGGCCTGGGCCTGTAGAACCTCGTATGTGGTGGGCTGTTCATCCATGTGTCTTGTGATTTGGAAGGTGAGTTTCAGCGGGGCTTTCTCTGTGGGCATCTTCAGTGACCAGGGTTAAGAACAGTTCCTTCCAGATAAGTTTCTGGAGAACTCATTTAAAATTATTATTTTGCATTTCAAATCACCAACTTAATCTTAATGTATCTTTTTCTTATATACTGCCTAAATGAATAATTTGGTATATATAGTAAGTTTTATCAGTGTAGTGAATCAAGGGAATCTTTGTGGGGAGATTAAGAAATTACCAGCTGGATGACCGTATAGGTAAATGAACTGTTACTTCTTGCTGCTGGAGGCATCCACAGAGCTTTGACTACCGCTAATCTTCGCTTCAGCCTGGAGGGATGCCCTAAGTTTTCTGTCCTGTTTCACATATTCTTACTATATAATTGCTTTGTAAAGTCTGCCAGATTTGCAGATAACAAATGTAGGAGGAGTAATTCACAGGTGGTAGAATTAAGCTTCTAAAAGATTCTGACAGGAACACTGGCTGGAAATGAAGAGGTTTTTTAAGTACTGTATGCGCTGTGTTTTTGCTGAGTACCAGACACGTATTATACGCGGCATCTCTCGGAAGATTCGTGATGTTACCCCAGTTTACAGCTAGAGAAAGTGAAGTTGAGAGAAAGAAAGTAACTTGTCCAAGACCAGAATAGAGTAAATTGAAGGTACAAGTGTAAATGGACAATCTCTAACTTTAGGAGGTTTCAAGTAAGAAGAATCGAGGCTTCACCAGTCAGTTGCTCAGTGCAAACCAAGAAGCTGCTAGAAAGGCTAATAGATTGTAGACTGAACAGTTGTGTCCAGATTAAAGGGGAGAAGGGCACCGGCCCATTCTGTGCTGGTCGGTCCTCCTCTCCGTACGGTATATGCTTAAAATCTATGCACTTAGAAATAACGGTATGAAGGAAAGAAAAGCAAAGAGGAAAAATTTTGGAATTCTTATTTACAGTAGGCAATTCTTTAAAAAAGTAGAAAGCTAGTATACTGACTTGAAATATAGAAATACGTGCCATTTCAAGTATTTTAATTGCACTTTCATGAAATCCTATATTTTCTGTAGATTTGTCTTAGTACCATTGAATGTATTTTTTTTACTACACTGTTACCAGAAGCCTGTTACATTGCTCCTGTTTTTGAATAAACTTTTCTAAAAGAAAATGTATGCTAAGACTCACTTATTTGACTCAGATATTTGAGTGTCGTGTGTGCCACGCACATGCTAGCTCCTGCGGAGACACCGGACCCTCAAAGAGCTTGTGGTCTGGAGCAGACAGGCAGCTGGTACGCACGCCAGCTGGGAAGCCCGCTGCCCACACCCAGCCGGGCGCCTGCACCTCCGTCCGCACGGACCTCAAGCGCTAACCCTGACCCCAGCAGCTGTCTACGGCTTTACTCTTTGGGGAGGTCTCTGAACTGCAAAATCCCAGGCATATTCCCTAATACCCTACATCATCTAACACTTAACACCTAACTGTGGTGCCTAAAGCTAACCTAACCTAACCCTAACTGTAGACCTGAAGAAAGTGGCTTCCTGAGCACGCAATAAGAAAAGCTGAGAAGTAGCCTACTTATCCTGGAGGAGACCCCAAACATTTAAGTGTCGGTAGTATTTCTGAAAATGGTTGTGAAGGTAGAGATAAATACAGAAGGACCTATTGAATATGTATTCAAAGAGCATTTAGAGCCCCCAGTCCCCTCCTTGCCTCAGCTCAGTGGATGGCTGCTCTGTCTGTCTGTTCTCACCCCAGCAGAGACCTGGGGTTTTAGTGTCCGGAGAGGTCTCTGAACTGTGGGAGACCAGCTGCACACCCTGATCCCTCACCCTCTGTAGGTCTCTGAGCTGCAAAATACCAGACACACAAACTAATCCACACTCTCATCCTAGAGCTGAGAAAAAAAAAAAAAGAAAAGTTCTAGAAATAAAATATCTCCTCCAACCATCAATTTGAAACCAGATTCTGAGTAGGGTTGTTAGCTTTGCGAGTAGATTTTAATGTTAGGTTATTTGAAAACTGCCCCCAAATGTTCCCTAGTGGTATATGTAGTGTTTGAAATATTCACTGTAGACTTAGAAATCTTTGCAAATATTGCTAAACTTAATATCAAAAAAAATTTTTTTTAGTGTTTATTTTTGAGAAAGAGCACAAGCAGGGGAGGGGCAGAGAGAGAGGGAGACAGAGAATCCAAAGCAGGCTCTACACTGTCAGCAAAGCCTGATGCAGGGCTTGAACCAACAGACTGCAAGATCATGACCTGACCTGAAGTCAGACACTCAACCAACTGAGCCACCAAGGTGCCCTAAACTTAATATTTTTTAAACAACTTTTTTAGGTATCCATGACTATAAGAGTTGGAAATATTGTAAGAGAAAAATGGGTAATCAGTCAGCTGATTACAAATTTAAGTCACTGCAGTGTGGATTTCATACCTCTCAAACATTCATTGCATGAAAAGAATAAAATATAATGAAAATAATCCTGATGAATCAAGGCCCTCTACTTCTAAAGAGAAAACACCACCAGTGCTACAGCAACACTTTGTGATATTAATAAGAGCCCTTTTATGAGTCCTGCGTTACTCTTACATCAAAAATTACAAGAGTTACAAGAAAATTGAAGACCAATATCATGAACACAATACAAATATTAGCGAACCAACTCCATCAGTAAAAAAAAAAGAAAAAAGAAAAGAAAAGAGAGATAGAGATAGTACATCATGACCAAATGACATTATTCCAGAAATACCAGGTTGGCTTAGTAGTTGATATCAGTGTAATAAACTAACAAAACCATACTATGTCAAGAGATGCAGAAAAGGCATGTGACAAAAGTCAACATTCATGATAAAAACTCATCAAACTAGGAATAAAGTGAACATTTTCAACTTGATAAAGGAGATCTATGAAAAACTCACAGCACATCATACTTAATGGTAAAAGACTAAATGTTTTCCCCCTAAGATGAGGAACAAAGCAAGGATGCCACTCTTACCAGTTCTATTCAACACTGTACTGGAGTTTACCCACGTCATAGAGCAAAGAGATAGAAAAGACCTACAGTTTGAAAACAAAGTACAATTATTTTCCATTTACATATGACATGATGGTCTTTGTAGAAAATTCCCAGGATTCTATATACTGAAAGGTGCCCCGATGCTCTAGAACTAGTGAGTTTAACAAGATCACATGATAAAGGCCAATATAGAAACCATCAACAATATTTCTATGTATCTGTGTCAAAGGTGTCCAGATTAGGCCCAAGATGAAGTCACTTATTCTAAGTCCCATATCAGCAAGCCAGAACTTAACTGAGTTTCTATGCTCCGCTCTCCCAGAAAAAGGTGGCCCAGGCCAACCAATTAGCACTTACCTGCTCAGCAAGTTATTTAACCAAGCTCCAAGACTTCACTTTACTCTTAACCAGTTAAATGCCCAACTTCCTTTTCACTTTGGTCTATGAAGCCCTCTTGCTTTAAGAAGCTCCTTTTTGTTTTCTAGGCTGGATTCTTCCCAAATCAGATATTGCTAAATGAAAGTCAATTACATCAGGTAATTATTTATCTGTGAAATTTTCCTTTATCACCAGCAACGAACAGTTTAAAATTGAAATTTAAAAACAATACCATCAAACACATAAAATAGTCGGGCCTAAGTTTAATAAAATATGTTAAGTGCATGAACACAAATTCATAAAGCATCAATGAGAAAGCAAAGGCCTAAATATACAGAGAGACGTGCTACATTCATGAACTGGGAGACTCCATATTGTTAAGATAGCAATCCCCAAATGGATACACAGAATCAATGCAATGCAATCAAAATACAAGCAGGCCTTTTTCTTTTATAACTTGACAATTGGATTATAAAATCTGAATGGAAATGCAAAGGAACTTGAATAAGCCAAACAATTTTGAAAAGGAAATTAAGTTTGAAAGACTTACACTAGGGGTGCCTGGGTGGCCCAGTCAGTTAAGTGTCTGACTTCGGCTCAGGTCATGACTTCATGGTTTGTGGGTTCAAGCCCCACGTCGGGCTCTGTGCTGGCAGCTCAGAGCCTCGAGCCTGCTTCAGATTCTGTGTCTGTCCCCCATTCACACTTTATTTCTCTCTCAAAAATGAATCAATGTTAAAAAATTAGAAAAAGAAAGACAACACTAATGCCACAGAAACAATACAAGGTGGTATTGCCATAAAGAGAAGGCATACAGATCAATGGAGCAGGATAAGGAATCCAGAAATAGACCCTTGTATAGGAGTAACTGATTTTCAGCAAAGGCTCCAAAGAAATTTAATAGGGAAAAAATAGTATTCGCAAAAAACATAATAAAACAAAAACCGGGGGATCTTAACTTCAAAAGTTGTAATTATCAGTAGGCTTTACTCCAGGAGAGCGTGAAGGCCACAGGAAATGGAGCCCTCACTCTTAAAGAGCCGGCACACTAAATAACTGCCTAAGACACGGCCCGGGAGAGTGTTTGAGAAGTCCCTGGGGTTTGGGTGAAGGACAGCGTGCCAGGCGGCAGGGATCTGGAGGGGATTTCTCCCGGAAGAAAAGTGCTTGCGGCATCCTTCTTCTCCCCCTGCCCCAGCCTAAAGAGCCAGCAGCCTGCAGCCCCAAGGCTAAGTCTCCATTCACCTGGCTGGGGGAGCATGCCCTGCCCCTCGTTCCCCTACAGCCCACCCCACCCTACCTGTGCGGACAGCAGGCAGCCCCGGCCAGGACCGCACCCTGTCCCAGTGACTCCGGGCCTGGGGGGTGAGGGAGAGAAGCGCACACACACGTGCCTGGTGACTGCCTTCGGCTGGCTGTGCCGGAGCAAGCCCGGCCGCCGTGCACCTGCAGCTGTGGCAGCGAAGTACCCACCACGCCACACCTGCCCCCCAGGAAGCCTGCGGGGGCACAGAGGGGCTCCCACAAACACTGCTCCTCTACCCACTGCAGGCAGGGCGGCTCCCTCCCCCAGGCTGGAGGCCCTGGTGCCTCGGTCACAACACGAACACGCCTGCAGCCCACACGGGGGAAGCCTGGGGCCTGTGGGCGACTGTGCCAAAGGGCACCTCGAGACCCCTTCTACCCAAGGCTACTACTTCCAAGACCAGGGCACAGAGCTGACCTACCGAACACAGAGAAGCAAACACCGAGACAAAATGAGGAGGCAGAGGAATACGCCCCAAATTAACAACCAACATACAATCACAGTAAGACAGCTAAATAAAACCAAGATGAGCAGTATACCTGATAAGGAATTCAAAGTAATGGCCATAAAGATACTCCGTGGACTTGTGTACAATGGATGAACTCCGTGAGAACTTCAACCAAGAACTAGAAAATCGAAAAAGGAACCAGTCAGGGCTGAAGGATTAGTTAACTGAAAGGAAAAAATGCACTAGAGGGAATCAATAGCAGATCAGAGGGGGCAGAACGGATCGGTGACCCGGAAGACAGGGTGATGGAAAGCAACCAAGCTGAACAGCACAAGAAAACAGAATAATAGAAAAATAAGAATAGGTTAGAGGACTTCTGGGGTATCATCAAGCATAACATTCACATTAAAGGGGTCCCATGGATCATCTTGGTGGCTGAGTCGGTTAAGCCTCTGACTTTGGCTCAGGTCATGATTTCATGTTCGTGGGTTCAAACCCTGCGTCAGGCTCTGTGCTGACAGCTCAGAGCCTGGAGCCTGCTTTGAATTCTGTGTCTCCCTCTCTCTGGCCCTCCCCTGCTCATGCCCTGTCCCTCTCTGTATCAAAAATAGATAAAACATTAAAAAAAAAAAGTGATCCCAGAAGGAGAAACGAGAGAGAGACAGAAGGGGACAAAACTTATTTGAAGAAATAATAGCGAAAATTTCCCTAATCGGGGGAGGCAAACAGACATCCAGGTTCAGGAGGCACAGGTGAACCCCAAGAGGTCCACACCAAGACACATAATAATTAAAAGGGCAAAAGGTACTGATAAAGAGAGTCTTAAAGGCAGCAAGGTCAAAGACAGCAGCTACATGCAGGAGAAACCCCGGAAGCTATCAGCTGGTTCTTCAGCCGCACTTCTGCAGGACGGATCGCAAGTGCTGAAAGGGAAAAACCCACGACCAAGAACGCCTTGCCCAGCAAGGTCATCAGGAGGGAGGGGTGGAGAGATCGTTAGTTTCCCAGAAATAAGTGCATCACACTAAACCACTCTTTTAAGAAATGTTCATGGGAATTCTTTAAGTTGAAAGAAAAGGCTGAAAGAAAATTATGAGAGGAAAAATGTTACAGGAAAAAACAAACATACAGTAATGACAGACTAATCACTTACAAAGCCAGTATGGAGGATAAAACACAAAAACAGGGGTGCCTGGGGGGCTCAGTTGGTTGAGCATCCGACTTCAGCTCAGGTCACCATCTCACTGTTTGTGAGTTCGAGCCCCGTGTCGGGCTCTGTGCTGACAGCTCAGAGCCTGGAGCCTGCTTCAGATTCTGTGTCTCCCCTTCTCTCTGTTCCTCCCATGATCATGCTCTGTTTCTCTCTCTCAATGATAAATAAATGTTAAAAAATTTTTTTAAAAACCCCACAAAAATAGTAAAATCAATTATGCCTATAAAAATTAGTGGAGGGAAACAAAAAATAAGATGTCAAATATGACACTACAGACCTAAAACGTGGAAGGAGGAGTAAAAATTGAGCACTTTAATGGTGTGTTTGAGCTTAAGTGACCATCAACAACATAGACAGTTACACACATCGGATGTTATATATGAAACCCATGGTAACCACAAATCAAAAAACTCTAATAGATATGCAAAAAATAGAGACTTATCAAAGTATACACTAAAGAAGGCCATCAAACCACAGGGAAACAGAGCAAGAGAACAAAAAGAACAGAGAACTAAAAACCAGAATACAATCAACAAAGTGGCAATAAGTGTATACTTATCAATAGTTACTTGAAAGGTAAATGGACTAAATGTTCCAATCAAAAGACACAGGGTGACAAAATGGATAAAAAAAACCAGAACGCACCCCTACAAAAAACAAGACCCATCTATATATCGTCCACATGAGATCTCTTCAAACCTAGAGACACATATAGACTGAAAGTGAAGGAATGGAAAAAAATATTCTATGGAATAGAAGTGGAACAAAAGTTGTGGGAGCAATACTTAAACCAGACAAGATAAATTTAAAAAAAATTTTTAATGTTCATTTACTTTTGAGAGAGAGAGAGAGAGAAAGAGAGCAAGCGAGCAAGCAGCAGAGGGGCAGAGAGAGAGAGAGAGACAGACACAGAATTGGAAGTAGGTTCCAGGCTCTGAGCTGTCAGCACAGAGCCTGACGTGGGGCTCGAACCCATGAATCGGGAGATCTTGACCTGAGCAGAAGTTGGCCGCCTAACCAACTGAGCCACCCAGGCGCTCCTAGACAAGATAAATGTTAAAACAAAGACTTTAGCAAGAGACAAAGAAAGGCATTACATAAAGTTAGAAGGAATCAGTCCAACACCATGATTTAGCAACTGTAAAGATCTATACACCCAACACAGAAGCACCTATAAAGCAAATAGTAATGGACATAAAGGAAAAAAACACCCTATCGAATCTATGAAGAGATCACCCAGACAGAAAACCAACAAGGAAACACTGGCTTTAAGTAACACATTAGACCAGACGGACCTAACAGATGTATATAGAGCATTCCATCCAAACACAGCAGAATACATGATATTTTCAAGTGTACATGGAATATTGTCTAAGATAGATCACATGTAAGGCCACAAAACAAGTCAATAAATTTAAGAAGACTGAAGTCATATCAAGCATCTTCTCTGCCCACAACAGTATAAAACTAGAAATCACTTGCAAGAAAACAAAAACAAAAAACCCGACAAAAACGTGGAGGCTAAACAATATGCCACTAAACAACCAATAAGTCAACAAATAAATGAAGAGGAAATAAAAAAATACACGGACACAAATAAAAATGAAAATACAATGGTCAAAAACCTTTGAGACACAGTGAAAACAGTTCTAAGAAAGAAGTTTATAATGATACAGGCCTAAATCAAGATCAAGAAAAATCTCAAACAACCTAACATTACACCTAAAGGAACTAAAAAATGTAAGAACAAAATAAGCCCAAAGCTAGTGGACGGAAAACAAAAAAGATCGAGTGGAAATACATAAAATAGAGATTAAAAGAACAATAGAAAGGATCAAACTAGACACTGGTTCTTTGAAAAGATAATCAACCTTAGTAAGACTCATCAATAAAGAAAGAATTTAAGTTAAATCAGAAATAAAGGAGGATAAATAATAACTGACATCACATGAAGTCCAAAGGACTGTAAGAGAATATAATGGAAAATATATGCCAACAAACTGGACAACCTAGAAAAAATGAATAAATTCCTAGAACCATACAACCTTCTGAGTCAGGAAGAAGTAGAGGCGCCTGGGTGGCTCAGGTGGTTAAGTATCTAACTTTGGCTCAGGTCATGATCTCAGAGTTTGTGGGTTCGAGCCCCGCGTCCGGCTCAGTGCTGACAGCTCAGAGCCTAGAGCCTGCTTTGGGTTCTGTGTCTCCCTCCCTCTCTCTGCCCCTCCCCTGCTCAAGCTCTGTCTCTCTTTCTCTCAAAAATAAACAAACATTAACAACAACAAAATTAAAAAAAAAAAAGTAGAAAATCTGAACAAACCAATTACCAACCAGTAATGAAATTGAATCTGTAATTTAAAAAAAATCCCAACAAACAAAAGTCCACGGTCAAATGGCTTCATATGTGAATTCTGCCAAACATTTAAAGAAGAATTAATACCATTCTTCTGAAACTATTCCAAAAAAAGGGAGAGAGGAAAACTTCCAAATTCATTCTATGAGGCCATAATTACCCTGATACCAAACCCAAAGACACTACACAAAAAAAACTATAGGCCAGTATCTCTGATGAACACAGATGCAAAAATCACCAACAAAATATTAGCAAACCGAATCCAACAAGACATTAAAAGGATCATTCACCACAATCAAGTAGGATTTATTCCAAGATGCAAGGGGGGGGGGAGTTTCAACATTCCTAATTCAATTAATGTGATACAGAACTCTAACAAGAGGAAGGACAGAAACTGTATGATCCTCTCAGACTACGCAGTTAAAGCCTTTGGCAAAGTACAACGTCTTTAGCAATAAAAACTCTCGACAATATAGGTATAGTAGGAACGTACCTTTTAAAGTTCATAAACAAACACTCCGCAGCTAACATCATCCTCAATGGCAGAAAACTGAGAGTTTTTCTTCCAGGATCAGGAACAAGACAAGGACGTCCACTCTCACCACTTTTATTCAACACAGTGCTGGCAAGTCCGAGCTGCAGCAACCAGACAAGAAAAAGAAATAAGAGGCATCCAAATTGTCAGGAAAGAGTAAAACTGTCACTATTTGCAGGTGACATGATACTATATACAGAAAACCAGACTTTGCCAAAAAAACTATTAGAACTCATAAATGAATTCGGGACTCTTCCAGGACACAAAGTCTACTTTCAGAAATTTGTTGTGTTCCTATGTGCTAATAATGAAGAAGCAGAAAGAGAAATTAAGAAATCAATCTCATTCACAACTGTACTAAATATAATTAAATATGTAGGAAAAAACCTAACCAAGGAAGCGAATGGCCTGTCCTCTGAAAACTGTAAGGCCCTGATGAGAGAAACTGAGGACAACACAAACAAACGGAAAGATACGCCACGCCTGCGCACTGGAAGATTATTATTAAAATGTCCACACTCCCCAAAGCAATCTACAGATTTACTGCAACCCCTACCAAAATACCAAGAGCATTTTCCACAGAACCGGAACATACAATCCTAAAATTTGTATGGGACCACAAAGGACCCTGAAAAGCCAAAGCAATCTTGAGAAAGAACTAAGCTGGAAGTATCACAATCCCATATTCCAAAATATACTACAAAGCTGTAGTAACCAAAATAGCATGGTAGTGGCACAAAAATAAATATACAGATCAATGGAGCAGGAAAGACAGCCCAGAAATACACCCACGCTTATATGGTCTAATTTATGACGAAGGAGCTGAGAATTATAAAACAGGGAAAAGATAGTCTCTTCAGTAAATGGTGTTGGAGAAACTGGACAGCCACATGCAAAATAATGAAATGACCACGTTCTTAAACCACACACAAAAATAACCTCCAAGTGGATTACAGACCTATATGTGAGATCTGAAACCATGATTCTCCTAGAAAAAAACATAGGTAGTAATCTCCTAGAAAAAAACATAGGTAGACATAAGTGTTGGCAATGTATTTATGGATATGTCTCCTCAGGCAAAGGAAACAAAAGCAAGAATAAACTCCTAAGACTTTCAGCAAAATAAAAAGCAAAGCAAAGGAAATTCTCAACAAAATAAAATGGCAACCAAATGAATGGGAGAAGAGATTTTGCAAATGATATATCTGATAACAGGTTAATATCTAAAACATATAAGGAACTTAAATAACTCAACACCAAAAAACTAAATAATCTGATTTAAAAATAGACAGAACACCTAACAGACATCTTTCCAAAGAAGACATACAGATGGCCAATAGACATATATAAAGACACTCAGCATCACTCATCATCAGGGAAATGAAAATCAAAACCACAATGAGATACCACCTTAGACATATCAGAATAGCTAGAATCAAAAAAGACAAGAAATAATATGCTGACAAGGATGTGGAGGAAAGGGAACGCTCAGGCATTCTTAGTGGGAATATTAATCGGTGCATCCATTGAGGAGTACAGTGTGGAGGTTCCTCAAAATAATAAAAACAGAATTATCATATGATCCTATAATTCTACTACTATTTACTCAAAGAAAATGAAAACATCATTAATTTGAAAAGATCTATGCACTCCTATTTTTATTGCGGCACTATTTATAATAGCAAGATAGGATACACACACACACATACTGGAATTTTTTTTAAGTTTATTTACTTATTTTGAGAGAGAGAGAGAGAGAAAGTGTGTGTGTGTGTGTGCGCTCACATGAGTGGAGGAAGGGCAGAGAGAGAGAGGAAGAGTATCCCAAGCAGCACAAAGCCCAATGCGGGGCTCGATCCCACCAACTGCGAGATCATGACCTGAGCCAAAATCAAGAGTTGGGCACTTAACTTACTGAGCCCTCCAGGTGCCCACACATACTGGAATATTACCTGGACATAAAAAAAGTGAAATCTTGCCATTTGTGACAACATGCATGGCCCTTGAGGTATTATATGCGCATTGAAATAAGTCAAAGGCAAACACTATACAATTTCACTCATATGTGGAATCTAAAACCAAAACAAAATATAAACATTTTAAATACAGAGGACAAATTGGTGGTTGCCAGAAAGGAGGTGGATGGCGGGGGTTGGGGGTGATCAAAATAGATGGAGATTAAGAGGCACAAACTTCCAGTTATAAAATAAATAAGGATATCAAAGTACCACACAGTAGTTGTAGGCATTGGTGAGTATTCTATATACATCGATAGAATCGTCAAATCAGTATCTTGTGTCCCTGAAACTAATATAACACTATATGTCAATTATACTCCAATAATAAATATAAGAAAAGAAAAAAACCAGGTTCTTATAAGATAGAGCTTCCCTTAGCAATTGCCCTCACAGGTATTTCCCAAGAGAAATGAAAACCAAGACTCTACATGAATGTTTATAGCACCTTCATTCATAATGATCCCAAACTGGAAACAACCAAATGTCCACCGACCGGTGAATGGAGAAGCAAACTGTGGTAAAGCCACACAGTGAAACACCAGGCATCAAAAAAGGAATGAACTACTGATATGAGTGACAAGGATGAATCTCAAAAGCATTACACTGAACCAAGAAAGGCTACATACAGAATCATTCCACTTACATGACATTCTAGCAAATGCAGAACTGTAGTGATCAAAAGATCAGTGGTTTCCAGGGGCTCAAGGTGAATGAGTAGACGAACTGCAGATGCATAATCTGGGGGGGTGATGGAAATACGATCTATCTTAAATGTGAAATTTACATGAATGTATACAGGTGTCAGAACTCAAACTGAATACTCAAAGTGGATAGATGTAAATTAAAGCTCACGAAATCAATCTTCTTAGATACACGGTAGATCCTCTGAATGCTGTATTTCTTAATACTTAGTCTATTAGGGTTATAGACAGATTTTTAAAAAAATGTTTGTTTATTTGGAGAGAGAGAGAGAAAGGGCGTGTGCATGAGTGTGTGAGGAGCAGAGAGAGAATCCCAAGCAAGCTCTCAGCGCAGAGCCACACACTGGGCTCGTTCTCACGAACCATGATATCATGACCTGACTGAAATCAAGAGTTGGTTGAGCATTCGACTCTTGATTTCAGCTCAGGTCATGATCCCAGGGTCCTGGGATCGAGCCCCATGTCCAGCTTTGTGCTGAGCCTGGAACCTATTTGGAATTCTCTCTCTCTCTCTCTCTCTCTCTCTCTCTCTCTCTCTCTGTCCTTCTACCCAATTTGTACACATGCTCTCTAAAATAAAAAATAATAAAACAAAGACCCAGTGTGATCCGTGTGATGAGGGCTAGTAGCAAAGGATGCCTATGAGAACACACAGTTCTGAGCAGGAGGGTGTGGGAGGCCCACCCGTTACCTCCACTCCTCCACTCCTCCCCCATGGAAGCTCAAAGACAGATTTTTGCTTTTCTAGCTTCTTTAGCTAAGGGTGCCTCGTGACCTAGTTTCCCTTCAAGGAGGCCTCAGGTGACTAACGCTGCAGCTTCTGGTAGGGCTTTTGCTGTCCTGATAAAAGGAGAACTGGTTACGCTGCCCCTTTCCATTTTTTATTATTTATTTAAAAAAGATTTTTAACACTGTTTCATTTTTGAGAGGCAGAGAGAGAGAGACAGAGCATGACTGGGAGAGGGACAGGAAGAGGGAGACACAGAATCCAAAGCAGGCTCCAGGCTCTGAGCTGTCCGCACGGAGTTGGATGCGGGGCTCGAACTCACTGACCAACTCACTGACTGTGAGATGATGACCTGAGCCAAAGTCGGACGCTTATCAGACCGAGCCCCACCCAGGCGCCCCTTTCCTTGTTTAAATGGAAAAAGAGCCCTATCTGACATGAACACACAGAGAATGCTTCAAGTAAAGAAGAAAACCCAAAGATTTTTTTTGGCACCTAAATGTATTTATTTACATGTGATTGTTAGATTACTACAGTTTCTTCTAATACAAGGAATAATTTCTACATTTTCATGACCACTCTACTGAGCCTGATGTACTATTTCTCTTTAGGCTTCTTTAGTTTCTTGAGTTAGGTTCTGTGCCAAGAATATACAAGTCGTTCCAGTCCGGGTAACGATCTCGTGATGGTAACTGATGGAGTCAGGGTGGGAAGGGCTACCGCTCAGGAAAAGCGGACCACTTTATACGTCGTAAGTGAGATCAGGTGTTGGTCTAGTAAAATTAGGTTTTTTATCAAAACTTCCATCTAAAGTATCTTCTGGGATTCCCAATTTCTCCTCTGATATATCTGTATAGTCGTATCCTTGTTTCTGTGTTGGCTCAAATGGGAAACCTAGAAATGACAAATGTTTAGAAAGATGTCACATATGTAAAGGTGTAGACTCGTTCAATATACTGCTTCCTATACAGCAGGTAAGTTAGGTCCCTTCTGCATTCCAGCCTATCCCGCTTAGAGCAAACACCTTTCTATGCTACTCAACTGAAACCATAATGTCTTGAACGTCTCAGTTCATCCTACTCTTCACTACTATGGTGGTCCGTCTCTACAGAAGGTTCTGCAGGACCTGGGTTTGAGGTCTGAGCCCCGACTAAGTAGCTGTGTAATTTGGGGCAGGTTCCTTAACCTCTCAATGTCCCCAACTATAAAATAGGGATAACAATAGCACATATATACCTCATAATTGTGAGAATTAAGTGGGATGGTGCACGTAAAAAATGTAGCATTTAGTTCGCTTGGCATTTAGCTTGTGCTCCATGATTAACTATTAGCTAACAGTTGGAGAGAAAAGGTTCCAGACCTTCTCCAGATTTGATTTCCTCGTGCGTCTTGGAGAAACGGGACACATTCTCTCCTCTTCTCATGCCAACCTCAACGCATCCTCTTCCACTGACTGCTCTCATAATGCAAATCTCCACCACCTGATTCTATGTTCTTTCCAAAGACACTATCACTTTCCTTCTTCTCAAAGTAATCTCTTTTAACTCAGTATTTATATTCTCTGCCTCAGCTTTTGTACTAGTCATGCCTTTATATTCTTTCCTCTGCCACTGACCACCTACTATGTGCTACAGATTGGGCTTTAGTATCAAAGAGACAAATCCCTGCGTCAAGTCCGTGTAGTTACTTACAGCTGTTCTCTAGAAGGCCATCAACTCCACAAAACCCCTTAAGTGGAAACCACAGGGCATTTCTGAGGAACAGGCAAGAGGCTGGTGATGCAGGTTTGTGAGTGAGGGGGACGACAGGACATGACAAGAGTGAAAGTGTGGCCAGAGGCAGAGCCAGAAGACCATGACAACGTTCGGATTTTATCCCAAGTGCAGTGGAGAATTGGGAGAAGCAGCAGAGGCCCTCATCGTTACGGAGTGTGGTTTCTGAAGCTTGCCTTCCTCAGTTCAAATCCCAGCCCTCCCAGGAACTGACTGGGTGACCTCCGGCAAGTCACTTGGTACCTCTGTTTGTTTATCGGTAACCTGATCCTTGTCTCACTGACTTGTTCTGAAATTAAATGAGTTAATTCTACAAAGCGCTTTCAGACAGCACTTCCACAGAGTAACTGCTAAACAAGAGTTTATTAAATAAACGCTTTAACTGTACTGATTTAAATCTGCAAAATCATTATCTATTGTGTGGGGAGCACCCGGCTGCTTACCGGTTTGGAGGCGGCTGGGAGAAGCCTGCAGTGGATGAAGGATGCTGAGACCGCGGGGGCGGCCATGACGTGGAAGAAAGTGGGTAGGTGAGGGCGAATGGAGGTGGCACTTAGGGAGAGCCAATTTCGTGCGGGGGGGGGGGGCGCTATTCTACGCTCTGCACTTGTGGGATCTCTTGTATCTTCTCTTCTATCTCGACAGTCTAAGAGCTACTACTATACTCTCATTTTACAGATGGGGAAACTGAGCTGGTAACTCCACAGGACTGCACAGCCAGTGAACAGGAGGGCCGGAAATCAAAACCAGGCAGCCTGACGCACCCACCGGGGTAACCTCTCTGCCGCCTCCCCTGGCGTGGCGGGACAGAACCCATGCCCCCAGGATGTCCAACAACCGGAATTAGGCATTAGCTAAGTTAGGACTACTGGTGTTTCTAGGACATGAGAACATGCCTCCTCGACACGCTACCGCTGGCAGCACAATGGTGGCAGAGAACCGAAAGGACATTCCGAACATTTTGAGGCATTTATTTTGCCAAGTGAAGTTTGCTCATTAAAAATAATTATGGAAATCATGAGAGAAGCAAGTTTTTAAAAGGAGGATTCATTTTTTAAGCCATTTTATCCAACCTAAATAAAACAGAAAATTTTCTTCAATTCCCAGAAAACAATCTGACACATAAAGGTAAAAATGACTTGGCAAATTCATCGGTGTCCCTCCACAGTGCAGGCTGCTGAAATGCTAGGTGCTTAGGAGTGTGTCTGCGTGTAGAATTTATCATTTCATTCACAAGAATTTCCCATCAAGTATTGCTAAAAATCACCTACTTTAAAAAAAATTTACATTCAAGTTACTTATCATCCAGTGTAGTCTTGGATTCAGGAGTAGAACCCGGTGATTCATCTCTTACGTATGACTCACGGTGCTCATCGTCCATGGCCATCACCCATCTAGCCCACCCCCCTTCCCTCCAGCAACCCTCAAAATCACCTACTTTTGAAGTTAGCCGAAGAGTTGCTTGTAGCAATTTCCTTCCAGGTGGCAATATACCTGAGCACATTATATGGACATTCATTAAATCAAACCACTGTATTAGTAATAAACTGATCCATCAGTACATGTTAGACTATTTATAAAACTCCACTTTCTCTATGAGATCTTGGGTTGATGCTAATTCACAGGTCCAAATGTTTGATTCTCATGACTCTTCCATCTCCAACTAGCTCTCATGTACCTAAGGCGACCCCTAGAACAAGAGTTGGAGGGCAAATAAAAACGGTGCCTGCCACCTACCATATCCGAGCCTTTGAGCCCTTTCCACCGCACCTCCTCTCATTTTACCCTTCTCGCAAGACCATGTCCTCGGTTTAGGGCATACTGAGACCTTAGTTACCTCTAAATTAAAGGGATGAACAGAAAATTCTCTGGGAGGGAAAAAGGGGAGAACAGCAGCAAACTTTCTCCTTGGTTCTGGATTGCCAGACTTACGGTCTCCGACATGTCAACGGAAATGAAAAGTGAGTGCTTTATGATCTTCCTGGAGCAACGGTGCTATCTTTGCCGTGTCCAGTAAATGTAAGAGACGACGTTTACATCAAGCACGATTTTGGGGCTGCCACATCTGTTCCCTAACCAGGGAGACGAGGTGGAACAGGGAGGGATCAGGCTATGTGATGAGCTAAAAGAGGAGGTGAAGATGCCTTTAAAGAGGCAGGTCTCCTGGGACTTACACGAGTTCATCTTAGCCTCTGCACCCCCCTTCCCCAAGCCTCCTTGAAATCAGGTAAGGAGGTGAGTGCACCCAAGAAATCAAAGAAGGAATTGGTCCCAAAAGGTGATGAAAAGGGACCTGGCAGAGAAAAAATGAGAATTCTGAATCATGTAATTCAGAAAACACTGTGATTTTTCAAGTATTTAGATATTCCATGTGGATTTTTTCACTTTTGCTAATTGTGTGTTTCTGCAGTTTTGTTGTTGTTGCTATAGGAAGGTATATATTATCCAAGGGTATTTAATTAAAACAAAGTATTGTGTGTGATTGTCTCCTTCGTTGATGCTCCAAGAACTGTGTAGCCTTAAATGGGGCGCTGCTGGGTTACTGCCGCATGAAAAAGATGCCGCAGAACAGCAGGCAGTGGAAACCCCCTCACGGATGTCTTGGTAGACAATTCAACCTGGCTTGACCTTAACTTCAGGCAAATTCAGGGCGCCTGGGGGGCTCGGTCGTTGAGCGTCTGACTCCTGGTTTCGGCTCAGGTCATGATCTCACAGTTTCGTGAGTTTAAGCCCCTGCTTGGGATTCTCTTTCTCTTTCTCATTCTCCTCTTCCCCTTTCCTTTTCTCTTTCTCTCTCTCTCCCTCTCCCCCACCCCACTCTTGCTGTTTCTCCTTCAAAATAAATAAATAAAAAAACAGAGGCCAATTCTGTCCTCAGTGGTTGTTCGGATAGAGGCACTACCCGGTGTTGAAGGGCAGTCATCCTGCTCCCTTGGGCTCATGTCCAAGTTTTCACTCCACTTTCAAGGAACCAAGATAAAGGACCTTCAATCCTACCACCTAACAGTCTGGGGCACAAACATCTTTAAAGCTGATCAATAACCCTGCTCTACCTGAGATTAGGACATGAATTTATTTAATTGATAAAAATGGATACAAATTTTTTTCTCATAATGAACACTCCAGCTGTAACCAATCTAAGTTTTACAAACAGAAGCAACAATCTAATGAGAGCATTGTTGTGCTGCGTACATCACTGAGCTCATCTGTCTTTCCCACTAAGATAGTTTTGGAATTTTTTTTTTTACAGAATAAAGTATATATGGAATCTAGAGTGAATTTCTCAGAAGTATACATTTTTAAAATTTTTTTCTTTATTTTTGAGAGAGAGAGTGTGAGCAGGGGATAGGAAGACAGCGAGGGAGACAGAATCCAAAGCAGGTTCCAGGCTACGCACCGTCAGCACAGAGCCTAAAGCAAGGCTTGAACTCATGAACTGTGAGATCATGACCTGAGCTGAAGTCGGACGCTTAACCAACTGAACCACCCAGGCGCCCAGGAGAAGGATACATTTAACATCTTAATGGCTCAGGGAAAGTCCCTGGCTAGAAAGGCCACATAACTACACTTCTTAGATATCGAAGGAGCAGCTTCAGACACAGAGACGACCCATAATGCATGGGCAAAGAGCTCTCACCAACGGGATACACAGACTATCAGGAGACTAAGCTAATTCGGCAGCTGATCACTTAACAGGCTACGTCAAAATTCACTTGCAGTTCTGAAAAATCTGAAGACGCTGGAAGAGGAACATCCCTCTTGATAGAGAATATGACCCTGCAATGCAGCAGGATAAATGGGAGCAACAGTCACAGCGCCACCCTGTGGGTGACTCACGGATGCTAATGCCAGAACTGCGTGACATTCTACGTGCCTGCAGCAACTTTTCTCTGGATGCCACAGCAGAGCAACAGCACTCATCAGGGTCCTGGAGTCCAAGAGTTAAGCTGGCTTTGCCTATTCTTCAGAGATAACGGTAACGTACTCAGTTGGTACTGTTGTGATGTGCGTCAGAAGACGCACACGACTGTTCCCAGTGGAGGAACATTTGTCATAGCAGGGGCTGGCACACAAGCTTCCCCTTCTGGGAAGAAACTGGCTTGTACCATTCGAAGTCAATGTTCACCACATTGACGTCATTCTAATGGTCTGACTATTGAAAACTCTCAGCAGGTTTTAGTGGCCACCAATTTTCCTGAAGAGAAAAATGTCAGACTCTGAAATTCTCAACAAACAAGGTGTCATGAGGACAGCTGCAACTCTCTAAATGCCGATAGAGATCTAACACAGAGACACCATAAATACACCGTGGAAAAGGTATTTATACCTGACATCTGCCATTAGGAGAGGAAGGTCTTCGCCATTAGGAGAGGAAGTTTGGTCTTCCCAGAGATTATCAGTAGCTTGAGCTCAGTAATGTTAATATTTGCAAATAATCACGCTGGATTCCTGGGAAACCTTTGTTTCCAGGGCTCAATAGGAAAAGTCAGAATACTGTAGCACAGCACTAAAGAAACTCATCAAACCACACAAGGGGAGAAAGCAAGAGAACAGGAAAGGAACAGAAAAGAACTACAAAAACACCCAGAAAATAATTAACCAAATGGCATTGAGTGCTTACCCATCAATAAGTACTTTAAATGAAAATTGACTAGGCATGCCCATCAAAAGACACAGGGTGAGGGAATGGATTAAAAAACAAGACCCATGTATATGCTGCTATAAGAAATCACTTCAAACTAAAGACACATATAGATGGAAAGTGAAGGCATAGAATAATGCAAATGGAGGAGAAAAAAAGTGAGGGTAGCAATATTTATATCAGACAAGATAGACTTTAAAACAGACAGTAGCAAGAGACAAAGAATGGCATTACATAACGATGAAGGCATCAATCCAACAAGATGATAAAACTATTGTAAACATCTCTGCACCCAACACAGAAGCACCTAGCAAATGTTAACAGATATAAAGGGAGAAATAGACACTAATACTAGGGGATTTTAACACCACATCTACATCAATGGACAGAGTGCCCAGACAGAGAATCAGTAAGAAAACAGTGACTCTGAACAACATATTAGCCCAGATGAACCTAAGAGATGTATAGAGAAAATTCCATCCAAATACAGCAGAATATGTATTCTTTTCAAGGGCATTCTCCAAGACAGATCACATGTGAGGCCACAAGGTCAGGCCAGAAAACAAGTCTCAGTAAATTTAAGAAGACTGAAATCACATCAAGCATCTTTTTTTTTTTAAATTTTTTAACATTTATTTATTTTTGAGAGACAGAGTGTAAGTGGGGGAGGGGCAGAGAAAGAGGGAGATATAGAATCTGAAGCAGGCTCCAGGCTCTGAGCTGTCAGCACAGAGCCCGATGTGGGGCTTGAACCCACAAACCATGAGATCATGATCTGAGCTGAAGTCACATGCTTAACTGACTGAGCCACCCAGGTGTCCCTACCAAACATTTAAAGAAGAGTTAAATCTATTTTTCTCAAACTGTTCCAAAAAACAGAAGAGAAAGGAAAACTTCCAAATTCATTTTGTGAGGCTAGCATTACCTTGATACCAAAACCAGTAAGACATGACAGAAACACAAAACAAAACTATGGGCTAATTTACCTGATGACACACAGGTAAAAATCCTCAACAAAGTATTAACAAACTGAATTCAATAATACTTTGAAAGGATAATTCATTACAATCAAGTGGGATTTAGTCTAGGGAGGCAAGAGTAGCTCAGTAGTTGTGAATCAAGATGATACATCATGTTAAAAAGAAGAAGCAGAAAAAAACATATGATCCTCTCAATAGATGGAAAAAAACCATTTGACAAAATACAACATCATTCATGATGGAAAAAAAAAACCCAACTCTCAACCAAGTGCATTTAGAGGGAACATACCTCAATATAATAAAGGCTAATATGAGAACCCCATAGCTAACAATGGTGAAAAACACAGAGTCTTCCAGAACCAGGAACAAGGCAAGAACGTCCACCTGCACCACCTTTAGTCAACAGAGTACTGCAAGTCCTAGCCGCAGCAACCAAACAAGAAGTAAAAGGCATCTAAATGGGTAAGGAAGAAGTAAAATTGTCACTATTTGTAGCTGACATGATACTACATATTGAAAACCTGAAAGACTCCACCAAAAAGCAATTAGAACTCATAAGTGAATTTAGTAAATTTGCAGAATGCAAAATTACTATAATATAAAAATCTGTTGCATTTCTAGGCACTAACAATGAAGTAGCAGAAAGAGAAATTAGGAAAAGAATCCCATGTACAATTGCACCAAAAAGAAAAAGATACCTAGGAATAAACTTAACCAAGGAGGTGAAAGACCTATACTCTGAAAACTGTAAGACACAGATAAAAGAAAATGAAAACAACACAAATGGAAAGATATACCATGCTTGCACTTCAGAAGATTAATGTTATTAAAATATTCATACTACCCAAAGCAATCTATAGATTTAATTGTAATCCTTATCAACATTACCAACAGCATTATTCACAGAACTAGAACATATAATCCTACAATTCATATGGAACCACAAAAGACCCCAAACAGCCAAAGCAATCTTGACAAAGAACAAAACTGGAGGTATAATCCCAGATTTCAAAGTACACTACACAAAGCTACAATAATTAAAACAGCATGGTATTTGGCACAAAAACAGACACATAAATCAATGGTATAGGATACAGAGCCAGAAATAAATGCTTATCTGATTAAGTAATCTATGACAAAGGACAAAAAACTATATGATACTCTTGTCAATAAACAGTGCTGGGAAAACTGGACAGCTACATGCAAAAGAATGAAGCTGGGCCTCTTTCTCAAACTGCACAGAAAAATAAACTAAAAATGATTACAAACCTAAATGTGAGACTTAAAACCATAAATCTCCTAGGGAAAAAAATGTAGGCAGTTATTTCTTGATATTGGCCTTAGCAACATTTTTCTAGGTATGTCTCCTCAGGCAAAAACAAAAAAAAAACCAAAAAAAACAAAACCAAAAATAAACTATTGGGATCACACCAAAATAAAAAGTTTTTACACAGCAAAGTAAACTGTAAACAACAAAAAGGCAACCTACTGAATGGGAGATATTTACAGATGAAATACCTAACAAGGAATTAATATCCAAAATATCTTAAGAGCTTACTCAACAAACACACAAAAAACAAAGATTTAAAAATGGGCAGAAGACATATGAATAACCTTTTTTTTCAAAGAAGACATAAGGTGGCCAACAAACGTGTGAAAAGATGTCCAACGTCACCAATCATTAGGCAAATGCAAATTAAAACCACAATGAGATATCACCTTCTACTTGTGGCTAGAACCAAAAGGACAAGAAACAGTAACTGTTGGTGAGGACGTGGAGGAAAGGAAACCTTCATGCACCGTTAATGGGAACATAGGTTGGTGCACCACTGTGGAAAACAGTATGGCTGTTTCTAAAAAATTAAAAATAGAAATACCATTTGATCCATGCTGGGTATTTACCAAAAGAAAAAATATATATAAAGTTGAAAAGATATATAAGTTTATTACAGCATTATTTACAGTATCCACAATATGGAAGCAACCCAAATGTCCGCTGATGGATGAATGGATAAAGATGTGGTGTACACACACACACACACACACACACACACACAGAGTGAAATATTACTCCGCCATAAAAAAGAATGAGCTCTTGACATATGTGAAAATATGGATGAACCTAGAAGGTACAGTGCTAGGTGAAATAAGTCAGAGAAAAACAAGATTTCACTTTGTGTATCTAAGAAACGAAACAAAAACCAGAAAGAACTGCTGGTTGTCAAAGGGGAGGTGGGTGGCAGGAAGGGTGGAATAGATCAAGGGGATCACGAGGTGCAAACGTCCAGTCACAAAGTGAAGAAGTCCCAGAGGCGGCAAGCACAGCATCGGGATGCAGGCGACACCGACGGTAAAGCTGTCTGGTGACAGACGGGGACTGCACTTCAGGCGGTGAGCACTGAGCGAGACATACAATCGTTGACTCACTATGTTACAGGCCTAAAACTCCTATACCATTGTAAGGTGACTACACTTCAATTAAAAAAAAAAAAGGACCCCTAGGGGCACCTGGGTGGCTCAGTTGTTCAGCGTCTGACTTTGATTCGGGTCACGATCTCGTGGTTTGTGAATTTGAGCCCCGCGTCAGGCTCTCTGCAGTTAGTGCAGAGGCTGCTTTGGGTCTTCTGTCCCTCTCTCTCTCTGCACCTCCCCATCTCACACACTCTCTCTCTCTCTCAAGAATAAACATTAAAAACAGAAGAACACCTGGGTCTATTTTTTTTTCTACCTTTACATCATCTTTTTTATATCCTTCAAATCTTCTTTATTCTAAGCAAATAATACTCTTTTTTTAAATAAATATTATGTTTGTGGGCCGAAGATTCGACCCAGGAGTGGGAAACAAAACCCGCAGGCCTGCCCCGCCCCCTAGTGCGAGCAGCAGGTACTTACTCCTCGAAGTTGAGCGCGTTTGTCCAGTTCAGCACTTCACCCACCTCCCATTCCATCACGGAGTCTATTCCGCCGACCTCCACAGCTCTCATCAGCCCCTTCGTTGCTGTGTGAATTAAACCTAGAGTTTTAGCATTTGTTGACCTAGCCTTCAGGTTTCCTGCCTCGTACCTAAACGGGGGAAGGGAAAGGAGATACGAACCTTGTCAAAGAGGTGATTTCTAGTAGATGCTGTTAATACACATGTTGTTACTGTAAAACTGTTTACATATTTAAACCAAGTTTTCATCCTGTTTAACTCAAACACATTCAGACCAGGTTCTGTGTGATGGGATCTTTCGGGGGGAAAATAAAAAAGCAACTTAATCAACAACACTGAACGGTAAAGCCTCATTTCAAAACCTACCCCTCAGTACATCGGGCTGTTATGATACAACAAAAACCAAGTTATTTAATTGCTGAATCATAGAATTATAGAGTCAAAGGATCTTGGAGACCAAATAACTAGTCCTCTAGTCTTATAGGAGAGAAATTAAGTCCTGTAAGAGTTGACTGACTTTTATGAAGTCACGTGGCTAATGGCGGGTAAGAAGAGGAAAGGAGAGGGGAAGAGGAAAGAGAAAGGGAAGGAGAGGCAAAGGGAAGACAAGATGGTAACATCTTTTTTTGTGTCAGGTACTTTTCGTACATTATTGTATTTAATTCACTTTAAAAAGACACAGCCATTTGTGACAGCTATTTTTATTCCCATTTAGTGGATGAGGAAATTGAGAGCTGGAGAAGTTAAGAAATTGTTCAAGATCAAGTACATAGTAAATACAGATGTCAGAGCCAGTGTTTGAATCTGACTCCAAGTCCAGACTTCTTGGGTAGCACTGTTCTGTCTTATGCTAGTCTGAGCACATAAATGAATGCATCACTAAACGTGAGCTAAGTGTGTGAGTGAGCATTTCTCACAAAGAATATTAGGAAATAGCATTTTTTCTTTGGTTTTTCATTTTAAGATCTACATTGGTATTTCATTTTTAAAGTTACCTTACTCTGAAATTGTCTTCATTTATTAATTCAACATTGATTTGGGAGTGGCATGGTGGTGGCCTAGAGCTAGGTAGGACTCCGACGCCCAACTATGGCTTTGAGTCTTGCTTCTGTGATTTACCAGCTCCATGACTTTTGCCAAATAACCTAGTCTTTCGGGGCTTCAGAATACTTTAAAATGGTAATCACAACACTACTCTTCTTAGCATTCTTGAGAGGTCTAGAAGCTAAGTCCCTATAAAGCATTTGGAACAATGACTGGCACAGAGTAAGCACTCAGTAAAAGGAGACTTACCAATTCCTGGACAGCAAGGGATAGGGCAGTGACAAGATATGTCTCTGCCCTCATGAAGTGTCTGCTTTCTCAAACTTTAAAGAGATAATGGCCCATGAGATCTAATTTCATAAAAGCAGGAACACGTCTCTCGATTTTTATTCGTTAGGAAGTGCACAAATCTAAGAAAGTATGAATTCACAATTTTTCCACCACTGCCATTTGCAAAGCACTGTGTACAGAGGTGAGATTCCTTTGTGGAACCTGCCGTCTTCTGCCCAAATTCCCTGAACATAATAGGCACTCAAAAAAACTATGTACCAAATGAATGAATGAATTAATGAATGAATGATGGTACCCAACGGATGGCCCGGGTTTATGAACTAATGCTCATGTCACAACAAAAACGCATTTAGAAGTCAGAAACTTTTGGAAGGCTAATGGTGAGTGCATTTTTTAAGAGTTCGTCCACATTTTACCTTTGCAAATGTGCACTTGAGATTAGATTTGGAAACCTGGATGATATTTATTTTTCCTTTGACAACAGTGATTTACAACAGTTATCTATTTTTGCTGTCACCAGGGATATATAGAAAGGTGACTGGTTTTAAAAAGAATTATAACTTATTCTAGTAATTTAATTCTGTTTTAAACTCTTCAACTATTAGTCACTATTTATAGTTAAGTGAGCTATAACAGTAATCAAACAATAGACTAGCAAGTAGAATACAATTTTAAACAGTGACCAGAAATGAAGACTACCTTATAATAATCATAACTTGCCTTATAATAAATGAGTGGTATTTAAAACAAATATAAACTTTAGCTTTATAGGTAATGTTGCAATATGTCCATTTTTAAATGATCTATTCTTTCCACAATAGAAAATTTAAAGAGAAAAAACATAAAAATGTTTTTCTGAATATACCAACAGGGAAAGAGGTTAAAATGCAAAAGGCCTAGTAAGAATTGAAGTGGGTTTTTTTTTTCTTATATTTATTTGTTTTGAGAGAGAGTGGGAGGGAGAGAAACAGAGTGCACACATACCAGCAAGGAGGGACAGAAAGAGAGGGGAAGAGAGAATTCCGAACAGGCTCCATGCTGTCAGCACAGAGCCCTACGCAGGGCTCAATCCCATGAACATTTCTTCTTCAAGCCCTGCAACCTTACCAAAAGGAAACATTTCAACATCCAGTTATAAGGATTCACTGACTCACTCGCTCATTCAACAAGCAACACTGACTCAGTAAGCATCTACTGTGTCTAAGGAAGCTGTTCCTTAGGAGCTCCTACCGAAGGCAGCAAATACACAGAGATTTGCAAAAGTGTGACAACTAAGACACCCACGAGGGCACCCCAAAAAAGTACCTGTGCCTAGCTAAGACAGTGGAGGCCTCAGGAGATACGTGAGCCAAGTATCAAAAGATGCATCTTGTTGCCATGTAACTGAGCCGGAGAAGAGCATCACGTGAGACGTGAGACGTAGGTAAGGGTGAGCCCCTCAAATGTCTCCGGTAAGGAGGTGTTTTGTGTTTTGGACAGATCACTTCAGCATTTACACAGAGATGGGGAGATGAGTAGAAACAAAGAGACCAATCGGAAGGACTCTGCAGATTCGGGAGGGAGGAGAAGAATGAGAAGCTGCCGCAGGGAGGGAGAAAAATGCGTTCTGGGAGATTCTTTGGAGGAGGAAGTAATGGGACATTGTAACAGGTTACACACGGGGGCTTATGAACGGGAAGAAGTCAAGCCTAACCTACTTTTCTGCCTTCGACAACTGGCTAAATAAATGACGGGGTCATAACCTGAGGCCGAGAGGAATACTGAAAAGACAACTTTGATGATGAGAAATATAAGAAATGCAACTTAAGACCTGTTGACTTTGAGATGGAAATGTCCATGTAATGAGAAAAACAGCTCAGTTATGGATGAGGACTCTTTAAAGAGTAAATAAACAGAGGAAAGGAGAAAAGAGACAAAGCAGATTAGTATTCATGTGCAACGACTTACTACCAGGTGTCTCTGCGGGTGCCGGGCCTGATCGTCGGCAGATCGCACTGCCATCTGTCAGAGCCAGCTGCTTCGAAGCGATGGCACATATGGTGAGTGTACTTTGTTGTTCTCGGCCTATTACTGCAGATGGGCTCCCCGGTTAGAGGCAATGTTGTATGAATAAAATGATGATGGATAAGGCTTCTGTAATAAACGGCACTGCTGACAGAAGTAACGCAAGCTGAGAAAGAGATCCACGTCCAGATTATCTGTTTATCACTGTGAATACAAAGGGAGCCACCGCTCCGTGGGAAGGGTCCAAGGGCATAGCCTGCTGCCAGGCAGCCAGCACATCCCACTGCTGGAGGCAAAGCAGTGGCCTCTGCTGGACACTTAGCCATGACAACAGTCAGAACAGCCTCCGTGAGGAAAAGACCATGTTTAAGAGTCATCTGCAGCCTCCATCCCGATATCCATGGCCACTTTGTCCCCAGCTCCAGTGAGCAACTACTGAGGTGGCCAGGTGAACAAACCGACATCTGCAGGATGGGCCCTCCTGTCCATCTGAACACTGAGAGCTTCCTGCCTCATCAGCCCTTTGGAGGGCTCTCACAAGGACACAAGTATACTCTATGCCCGTCCTCAGGACGCCTGTCCCCTAACCCAATCACCACTTTTCCAATTTAACTCCACGTACCCAAATCATCTGAGAAGCTACTGCTGCTGCCCACAGTCAATAAGATCTCGGTCTCAAGCTAGTTCCCCTTCCTATGGGAAGTAGAAAGCCGGCTCTGCTCACTGGGGGGATATCTGGCCGTTTTCTGGGCCTACTGAGGGGTTATAATCTAGTGACTGTCCATACTTGGATGTTGCCAGAATCCTCTGCAGATCCATGGGGAATGAGACCTACTCTGTTAGCGGGTCCCAGGGGACTCCCTATGAAGCCAAGGGCATGGGGATGATGCAGAGCCAACGAAGCATAAGCAGTGTGAAGGAACCCGAGCACCTGCTTACCAGAGCCCTGCCGACCTTCTCAGACCCACTCTCATCTGTCCCGCATCTACTGTGTGCTGAGATGCTGGTGTTCACTCTCAGTTCTATGGTTCGCTGGATTAGACAATGGCCAGGTCAGTTCATAATCACAGGGCACTTGGAATCCTACCGCCAAGTATCCAGTCTCCACCAGGGCCCGGTAGCAGAACCAGAACTGATTCTCAGATGTTGTAGTTGTTGGCAGAAGAGGGCACTACATTTTTCCTAAGCCCTCTGCGCTGAGATCCTCTTACGACAACTCTTGAGAGACTCCATACACAAGTCCAGTCTGTCAGACACTTCCAATACTGCTGGGACTGCTTGGCCATCAAGGCCAAGTGGTAGGGCAGCTCGACCACACCACGGACCTGCCACCATGTTTGTAAGAACAGCAGGTCCCATTGGGGCCAGGTAGCCTCATTAGGTTGCCTCGAAAATGGGTTGGAGCATTATGCCTAAATCCGGGGAGCCCCTCTAAGCGCTGGTGCCTTCAAGGTGGACAGTACAAGGCACTGCAACTTGTCTCTCACTTTAGAAAGGATATCCCAAAATATCCATAACCTTTAGTGATGTGACAAACCCTTAACATTTTTCAAAATGTATCTCTCTCCTTCTGGCGTGCATCTGTCCTACTAAATCATCTGGGGAGTTATTTTCTGCCCCTGCATCTGATTAGTGGAAGGTCACCACTGTAAGGGAGAGGCATGATGGTCTGTGGGGACAGACATGTGCAAGCCCTGAGGGAAAACAGCAGGAGAGCTGACACAGCTCTGAGAGTAAGATGGACAGGCACAGCCTCTTCTTTCCATGCAAATGCCAACTGCTTCTCTTGTTGTTTACCCGTTGGGATGAGAAAGAATACGGGTCAGGTCAACAGCAGCATGGGGCGGGGGGCCGGGGCTGTGCTGTTTGCTGTAATAAAGGAGCTGAGCTGCAATGTTGATCACCAGCTGGCCTCTCCCACTTCAAAATTCCACTATTCTGGTGAGCTAAGGAAACCAATCCCATCACCCCTTGTCATCTCCAGTCTGTAAAAACAGCCACCACAGAGTTCACCAACAACTCTGTCGCGCTCTGTTGGGGTGCCTGGGTTGCTCAGTCAGTTGAGCAGCTGACTCAATCTTGGCTCAGGTCATGATCCTAGCAGGATATTACTACCAATCCTATAGGCAGTAAAACAATATAGATATATTATGAATAATTTAATGCACACACATTTGAAAAATTCAGTGAAAGAAAAATTCAGTGAAAGTCATAAACCAAAACTCACTCAAAAAGACAAAAATAACATAAGTAGGTCTAGCTATTAAATTGACCTTTTAGTTGATAGAAATCCCAGAAAGAAAACTTCATGCCCAGATGGATTTCCTAGTGAATTCCAGGAAGCATTTAATAGAGTACAAATTCTACACAGTATTCCAGAAATAAGAGGGACTATGTCCCAAAAATATCTCTGAAGTCTTACCCAAGACCTAAGACTTACCAAAAAGATATTATAAGAAAATAACAATCAGTATCTCTGAAGAACATAGATACGGGACAGTAAATGACATCATAAACAAATGGAGTTTATCTAGGGAATACATGGTTGGCTTCACATTTAAAAATCAATCACTGGAATTTATCACACTGACAGACTTACAAAGAAAATTGGATATGGCCACCTCAATAGATGCAAAGAAACTACTACACAAATCCAACACCCATCCATTATGAACACTCTTACCAAACCGGGAATAGAAGAGAACCTCCTCAACCTGATGAAGGAATCTACAAAAATCCTACAGCTGACATTGTACTCAGGGGTCAGAGACTGAGTGCGTTCTAAGACGAGGAACAAGGCAAGGATGTCTGTTCTCACCACTTATTAGCACTGCACTGGAGGTCCTGGTCCACACAGGAAAGCAAGACAGCAGGAGGGGGAAGACACTGAAATTGGAAAAGATCTAAAAGAGTCTGTATTTGTTTGCAGTTGACATGATTGACTAGGTACACAAACCTAAGGCATCTACAAAAAAGCTACTGGAATTAATAAGTGAGTTTATCAAGGTTGTGAGATATAGAAACCAACTCTACTGCCATATTCCAGCAAGAGGCAATGGGAAATTGAATTAAAAAAATACCATTTACAGTAGCATGAGAACATATGAAATCCCTAAGAGAAAAAAAATAAGTATATTTTGTTTGAAATGAAGACTTTCAATATAAGAGAAAAGGAGTATAATTGTCAAATCAAAACTTTAAGTAGAGCTTGATTGGTAATATCAATACTAATTAATTCCTTTACAACTTTAATACCTATCTTTTAAAAACTGTAGTAAAAAACATGTAACATAAAATTTATCATCTTATCTATTTTTAAGTGTATAGTTTAATAGTTAATTACCTTTTAAACAGATTTAAACAATAAGAATAAATGTTGTTTATATTTACTTACATAATTACCACTTTAGGTCTTCTTGATGGACCCATATTTCTACCTAGGACAATATTTTTCCTGCCAGAAAACTTTCTTGTAGTGCTGGTCTGCTCATGATAAGAGAACACAGCTTTCATCTGTTTCAAAGTTTTTCTTTCACCTTCAGTTTCTAAAGATATTTTGGTGGGTCTGTTGCTACTAATTAAGTTTTCTTCTTAAATGGAATCTATTTTCCTATTTCTTTGCCTGCCTGGTAATTGACTGCTATGTGGTAGACATTGTGAATTTTATACGATTTGGGATACTGAAGTTTTTGTATTCCTTTAAGTACTGTGGGGATTTGTTCGGGAAAGCAGTGAAGTAAATTTGTAAACAATCTCATTTTGGGGCTGGTTTTAAACATTTTTAGACAGAATGGTTTTTAGGGTAATCCATACAGGTCAGAGTCTGAGGGTAGAAAAAAGGGCTGAGAAGAGTGCAGAGTGGATCAGGAGGACCAAACACAAGTTACCTGAAATATAAGAGTAAATCCTTATTTTCATATCTGATATTTCAATAGACTGTAGTTTCCTTGAGATCAAAGACAACCTGTCTTTTCCTATTTATATCTCAGATATTAACAGTGTCTTGGGAGATAGCAGGCATTTCTTAAATATTGGCTTTCTAAATATTTTTTAAAACATAACCATAATCTTATTTCCAAAAAAAAAATAACATGCAGTCCTTTTCGTAGTGATATCATTTTTTAAAAAGAACTTAGTATATATTTAGTAAGTCTATTTCATCAACTTACATTTTCCTCATCCATTCTATTTTTCTAATTTTTCTTTTCTTTTCCATATCTTGCCTTCTCTTCAGTTTAGAGAAATGGAATTCGCTTTCTTTTTTGTCTCCCACCTCTATATTTTCAGGAGACATCCAAAACTATTGAGAAATGGAAAACAAATATACCAAGTGTTAAAATACAGATTGCGAGGGAATTTGACTACAGTCAAGAAGTTTTGCATGTTCAGTGGGAATATGCCAAGAGAAACAGAGGACAGAATACACGTCCTCTAAAGTATTTCTTATTATGCCACGGGTGAACAGCACATTGAGCTTTGAGAGGCACCTGTCACAGAAAGACTAACAAAACGCTAGCATTCTGAGGTACTTAATAAATATTTGTTGAACGGGTAAATGAATAGACATACTTGAATAGTGTATTTGTTTTTCCTAAGAAAACTCTCTATTCATAAGAACCAACTCACCTACTCTCAGCGCTGCTGACTTTGAAGACTCTGATTCTCAAGAAGGACAGCCACCCTCCAGGGACAGGGAAGCTTCGTCATCACGTCCCAAGAGTTTGTGGTTTCCCTGTGTGACACGTTGCCCTAACTGGTTGCCTATTTTCCTATTTCCAATTCATTCGCTCTCCCTCGCCACCCGTTAAATAAGAAGGAGGAGAATATTCTATCCCCCACAGCACTATGTATTTGTCTCTATTAAAGCACATATTTACTGCACTGTACTGAAAAACTCTTTTTTTACTTAAGTCTCTCCCAAATTAAAAGGCAAACTACTTGAGAGAAGGGACAATTTTATCTACCATTGTATCTTAGCATCTAGTACAATGTTTGACATACGGTAGGAATGCAATAAAATTTGTTGAATAAATGCATGAATTCACCCCTTGATCATTTTCATTTTTCATACTTAATATGTTTACTATGCTACATTCCAAAATCTGCATACCAGAGATGGAAAATTTGAATGAAGATATGAGGCCATATAAACAGACATCCAGACCTATAGAACCTGACCACGTTAACATATAAAATGTAAGCTTACAAACCCCCTTAGGTAGAAATTATCTCCATAAAAAGAAGTGCCTATGGAAAAGTCCCTAAATCACATATACATATTAAGAAAAATGTATATTTAAAATCATTCTATTCAATTAATATGAGGACGTGTTAAAGTTCCAAACACCATGACAATCCAAATGATTTTCCATCAGTATCTGTTGTTACTGGCTCTATAGAGACAATGTCATCTTCTCAAAAATTCCCACCTATAGGGGTGCCTAGGTGGTTCAGCCAATTAAGTAATTGATCCCTGATTTCGGCTCAGGTCACGATCTCACGGTTCGTGGGACCGGACCATGTTGGGCTCTGTGCTGACAGCGTGGAGCCTGGTTGGGATCTTCTCTCTCCCCCTCTCTCTGCCCCTCCCCTTCTCATGCTTGTTCTTTCTCTCTCTCTTTCTCTTCCTCTCTCTCACAATAAAAAAATATTAAAAAGAATTCCTACCGCTAGTCCAAGGATTAACAGAGTCAAAAACATTTTCAAATTTGCTTTGTTATAAAGATACTAAACTGCTGAGTACCAAACAGTATCTAAGGATGGCCCAGATCAAAGCTGATTACTAAAAGTATAAGTAAATGTAAAGGAAAAAAAGGATATTGTTGATCTTGAAGCACTATTAGTAACCTCTGAGAGTAGTTAACATAATCAGTTTTTATCAGTTAAATTATCAAGATTTATTATCATAAAATTAATTTTCAAAAGGACAAAAGAGTTACTAAATATATAAGATTTAAAATTATCAATATTTTTGTTTTCTTACTGTATCAGAGACAAGCCTCCAGCCATTGTTCTCTATACGATGGTACCAGCCACTATGATCCTCTTCCTGAAGATTATCACTTTTAATACGGGATGTATATTTTGCTGGACGTTTTGTATAATCTCTGGGGCTATTAGCACACAGATCTTCAACATGTCTATGAGTGAAAATTTTATAGTATATATCAGGTGGAAATTTAACCTGCATATGGAAAAGTTCAAAAGACCATTGTAATCTGATCACAAAATGATTTATGTTTTTAAATTTTACATGTTTTAAGTTTCATATATATGTGCTCTAGGATTACCAAATAGGAATTCACCCATACTTACGCCACCTAATCGGAATCGTATGTGAATGCCCGCGGCAGCGTCTAGCAGCTCTGCCTATAAAAAAATATATTCCTCCTCAACATTCTGTGTTATCAATTCACTACTTCCCACTCTACCATGTTAAAACGGTGTTGAATATTCATTATTTATGAAATAAGTAAATAAACCTCAAATAATTACTTTAAAATTAAAATATATTTTAGGATTTAATTTCTAATGGTTATCCAATAAGTAAAACAGCTTTCATAACTAGAAAAATGATACCAAACTATGTTTCCTTTCTATGTAACATATAAGTATAAAAGCCAACTGATTTGTTATTCCAAAAACAGACATTTTAAGTTCTCAAATGTATGATTTACATATTAAATATCATCTTACAGGTAAATTCAGAGAAAAAAATATGATTGACTAATCTGAGTTTAACAGAAGATGACCTTTCCTAAGTAGCTTTTCTTAAATCAAATATCCATGTTTAAATTTTGCAAAAATTCTATAGAAGTGGTCTTCTAAATTTTTATGCCCTGCACCAAATGGAACATAGAGAAAACAATTTTGGGTCCTCTAACAGAAAACAGTTCAAGCTTACTTCCTGATAATACTGGTCGATGAGAAAATACATGTTATCCTAAATTGTTCAGTCTATAAAGTTTGAAAGACTACATTAAGTTTTGCATAATTTTCTCCTGACTAAAAAGCATATACATACGTACATATGTAGGGTCATAGTTCGATCATGAAAAATATGTTTTATAACAGGATCTTAAAATTACATCTATAAAATTTATACAGGTGACCCTTGAACAACATGGGTTTGAATTGGACGGGTCCACATATATGTGGATTTTTTAATGGATTGCACTGTAAATGTATTTTCTTCTCCTTACGACCTTCTTAAAAACACATTTTCTCTAGCTTACCTTATTGTATGAATACAGTGTTTAATACATATAACATACAAAATATGTATTAATTGACTTTGTTATTAGTAAGGCTTCAGGTCAACAGTAGGCTATTTGTAGCTGAGTTTTTGGAGAGTCACAGTCACACATGGATTCTTGACTGCATGTGGGGGAGGGGGTCACTGCCCCTATGTCAATGTTATTCAAGGGTCAACTGTATATACTTTTTAAACAAAATTCATTATATACATACTTTTATTTCCACTAAAGTAGGCAAATCTTAAGTATACAGCTTCATGGATTTTTTTCCTTCCTATTTTAGTCAGGGTGAGGTGCTAATCATGTCAATCCAATAACATATTTAGCTGGGTCAAGCGTGGATTGCAGTTTTAGTAATCTATGTCTGGTTTGTGCACTTCTGGTTTTTCCCTACTTCTCAGATGTGGTCCTGGCAAGTCTCCATCTCTTCAACTGTGAAAGCCTATGGGAAACTCAAGTATACTTTGAGAAGATTTGAGCTTAACTCTTTATCCTTCTAACATCTACAAATTCAAATGTGAATGAGAGTCAGTTTCCTTCCCTTGAGCATGACTCTGTCTCCTAAGCTTATGGGGAATTTCATTTGGTGGAACAGTGTTGTTTAAAATGGACTTAGATTAGTTGTAGATACTCAGTGCAAATTCTAGGGAACCAAAAATTAGTTAAAAAAAAAAAGAGGTATAATGGTATGCTGAGAGGAAAGAAAATACAATCACATAAAATGCTCAATTAAAACCAGAGAAGACAGAAAAAGGGTGCACTAGAAAAAAAGAAACAAAGAACAAGGGCAAGAAATAGAAAACATTAATATGATATCAATCAATCACCATTCTAAATATCAATGGTCTAAATACAGAAGTTAAATGGCAGAGACTAACAGAATAGATTAAAAAAAAAAAAAGACCCAACTATATGTTGTCTGTAAGAAAACCATTTAAGATACAAAGACACAGATAGTGTAAAAGCAAAGTAATGGATAAAGATATAGCGTATTAACTAACATTGAGTAAACGAAAACTGACAAGCTATATTAATTTCAGAGAAAGCTGAATTCAGAGGAAGAAAAATCATCAGTGATAAAGAAGAGGATTACATGGTGAAAAAGTGACCAATTCTCTGAGAAGACATAAAAATCCATAAAGTATATATACCTAACAACACAGTATCAAAATATGCAAGGCAAAAACCAACAGAATCGCAAGGAAAACTAAAAAAATCCACTATTATAGTTGGAGAATTTGACACCTCTTTATCATTAATTGATGTATTCAGCAGACAGAATATCATTAAATCTATTATGAAAATGAACACTTTCAATTAACTGGATCTAGATTCCTACAATACTTCATCTCAACCTGACAGAGAACTTTTATTTACCAACATAGAACACATTATGGACCACAAAGCACACCTTAACAACTGTAAAATAACAGAAATCATACAAAACATGCTTTCCGACCCCAACATAATTAAACTAGAAATCAGTAACAGAAGGATAGTCTGAAAATCCCAGAAGTTGGAAACTGAACAACACACTTCTAAATAACACGTGGATCAAATAAGAAGTCTCAAGAGAATTTTAAAATATTTAAAACTAAATGAAAATGAACATACAGCTTATCATATGTTGCGAAATTCAATGAAAACAGTGCCTAGCGGAAAATTTATAGCACTAACTACATATGTTTAAAAACAAGACTTGAAATTAATAATCTAAGCTTCCATCTTAACACACTAGAAAAACAAATTGAAAAGTAAGCAGAAGTCAAGAATAAAAAAACAGAAATCAATGAAATTGAAACAAAATCAACAGAGAAAAATCAAAGAAATTAAAAGCTAGTTCTTTAAAAAGATCAATAAAACCAATAAACTCTGGCCAAGAAAACTAAGAAGGAAAAAATAGAAGACACAAACGACTAATATCAGAAAAGGAGCCATCACTACTGATTCCATGGACACTAACAGGATAATTAACAAGTATTATGAAAAACTCTATTCCCACAGATTTGATAAATGGTTCAATTCCTTGAAAGACATAACCTGACAAAACCCACATGAGGGGAAATAGAAAATCTGAAGAGACTAACACCTATTAAGGAAAGTGAATAATAATTAACCTTTCAAAAAAGAAAGCCCCAAGCCTCAGTGGGTTCAATGGTAAACTCTACCAAACATTTAAGGGAGAAAAAAATCAAGTCTTTGCAACCTCTTCCAGAAAACACTTCCTAACACATTCTATGAGATCACTATTACTCTAAGTACTAAAAACACGAGGATGCCTGGTTTTGGGTGGCTCAGTCAGTGAAGCATCCCACTCTCTATTTTGGCTCAGATCATGATCTCAGGGTTCATGGGCTCCAGCCCCATGGGCTCTCTGCTGACAGTGCACAGCCTGCTTAGGATTCTCTCTCCCTCTCTCTCTCTGCCCCTCCCTAGCTCACAATCCCTCTGTCTCTCTTAAAAATAAACTTAAAAAAATAATAAAATTTACATGGAAATACAAAGCATCCAAGAATAGCCTGGAAGTGTCTTCTTGACTACAAAAGGGGAGTACTTCTCTACCATATAATACACTTGTTATAAACCTAAAGTAATTATAACAAGGGTAGAAAAATAGACCATGTGGGCTCCTGGGTGGCTCAGTCGGTTAAGTAGCCAACTTCAGCTCAGGTCATGATCTCACAGTTCATGTGTTCAAGCCCCACATTGGGCTCTGTGCTGACAGCTCAGAGCCTGGAGTCTACTTCAGATTGTGTCTCCCTCTCTCTGACCCTCCCCAACTCATGCTCTGTGTTTCTCTCTCAAAAATAAACGTTAAAATTTTTTTAAAAAAATTGACGATGGAAGAGAATAGAGAACTCACAAACAGACTCCTACATAAATGGTTACTTGATTTATGATAAAGATGGTATGGCTGAGCAGTGGAGGCAGAGGAGAAAGGACTGTCTTTTTAATAATAGAAATGTTTCTATAATCATATAGAAATGCTTCTATATGGAAGCATATGAAAGGGACCTCTACCCTACACCATACACAAAATATCAATCCCAAGTAGACTGCATATCTAAATATGAAAGGAAAATCAATAAAGTTTATATAATACAGGAGAATATTTTCCTGATTTCAGGATTGGCAAAGCTTATAAAAAGCACCAACCATGCACAAAAGCACTGATAATCTTAAGTACATTAAAATCAACTACTCTGGGGGCACCTGAGTGGCTCAGTTGGTTAAGTGTGCAACTTGAGCTCAGGTCATGATCTCCTGGTTTGTGGGTTGAAGCCCTGTGTTGGGCTTTGTGCCAACAGCTCAGAGCCTGGAGCCTGCTTCAGATGCTGTGTCTCCCTCTCTCTGACTCCCACCCCCTACTCACACTCTGCCTCTCTCAAAAATATACAAACATTAAAAAAATTTTTTAATTAAGAACTCTGCTAACCAAAAACATTGTTATTTCAAAACCTTAACCTAGGCATTGGGATAAGAGGGTGGAAATACAGATGAAGCAAGGCTGGCCGTGAACTGCTAACTGTTGAAGCCAGGTGATGGGAACATGTAGTCTGCTACTTTATTCTTTCTACTTTAGTAGATGTTTCACATTTTTCATGATAAAAAACACACAGTGAAGGCCATCATAAGAGTGACAAGTCAACTCATAGAATGAACTCGAAATTTCATTTTTTTAATGTTACCCCAAGATTTTCTCCAAGAAATTACTGTTTTGTATTTTGTAACTTAAAAGCAGCTATACGTACATTTCTGAGATATAGCAGGAGACCAAAACATGTTTGGAAAGAGAATAAATACATGAAGAGAAACATGAAGAGAAACTGGTTGGTTTATTTTCAATGTGCTAAATATATTAGACTACTATTTATTTTGTGAGTGGACGTGATAAAATAAATATCAGGTGTTTAGTGTATGATTAAGAATGGGATATAGATTTCTTTGAAGTTATTAAATCCATCATGTCTTTTACATAATGGTCAAATCAAGTTTAAAAAAAAAAGCATTTACATAGTTTAGCTTGTTTTCTGGTGCTGTTGACCTGCAAGAGAATCTACTTTTGCATATACAGGTGAAAGTTTTGCAATTTATGTATAAAAGAAATTGTAGGCATTAAAAATATTTTATTGATAAAAAAAAAGAATGGAAAATGAACTGACAAATGACTTTTATGAACACTATATAAAGAACTGCTTGCTTTAAACCAGTAAGAATAAGAGACAAAATACACATAAAAGACACCAAAAACTCTGTCAGGAGTTGAGCTGATCTGGGAGAACAGTAGCCGAGATGCTGGGTGTCAGAGTAGCCAATTACGGAAACAAGCACGAAGGGAAAGAAAACTTTGAACCACTGACTGCGGGGTAATAAGCAAGAGTTAGAGTGTCTACAGCCGGAGGAGGCACCAATCCACGTGTTCCATCCCACCCCCTGCCCCACCCCCACGGAACAGTGCAGTGACAGAGAGTCAGGTGGGTCAGCGCAGAGTCCTGAACAAAAGGCTCCTGCAATTTTAGGGACCGTGAGGTGTGTATGTGTGGGGTGGGAGGCAGGAGGAGATTGAGGGAGGAGAGTCCGAGCGGACTGGGTCAGAGAGGAGAAAGTGTCTTCAAGGTTTCCCCCATAAAGAGGTCTCCGCAGAGGTGCCTGAACACCTCGACCCAAAGCCTCGGACACAGAGAACTAAAAATGAAGGTGCTGGGACTAGACACTTAAATATGTCTGGGGTGGGGGGTTGTGTCCAAGGGCCCAGCCTGAGCTCCCTTCAGAGGCTGCAGGACAAGTCTGATTGTGACGAGGGGACAGCTTTCTCATGTGGGGCCTGTTGGGTAAGGTCCCTGTGACTGTGTCTGGTCAGGGCTGGAAGAGCACACAGGATTTTAACCAGAAGTTGACTCCTCACAGAGACGCTCAACTCCACTAGTTATCAGGGAAAGGCAAATTAAATCACTGATGATAGTAAGCACTGGTGAGGGTGGAGAGCACCAAGAACTCCGAGAGACTGATGATGGTTAACACAAACTGTACATAATCAGCAATCCTGTTACCCAGAAATTCCATTTCTAGGTGGAGCAGAAACCAAAAGAAATTCTTGTACATATGCACCCAGGGCAGATGAATAAGAATGTTCCCAAAAGCAATCTTTATACAGACTCAAACTGGGAGAAAAAATGTCAATCAACTATAGAATGAATAAACAGTAGTGTATATATATAATGAAATAATTATCATAGTTTTAAATAAAATGAATACAATTCAGCTACACAAACACAATGCGGAATGAACAACGGATTCTATTCACATACAGCTCAAAACAGAGAAAACGAAAAAAAAAAGAAACATAAAAACCCTACACTTGAGAATGGTGGTTGCCGCTAGGGAGCAGGGAGGCGGCGGAGACGTGCAGAGCCTGGGAGGCAGTGGTCTCAAGGACGAAACACTGCTCTGGGTGACGGTCAGACAAGGGGCTGTTTGTGATGATCCACTGATCTATACACATTTATGTTTCATCAACTTTTCCATCACATGTGTGACGCGTCAATGAAACAGTGTTTTAAAAGAAACACACGCAAGCACATTTATAAAGCAGCCACACATCTCGAAGGGAAAACACAGACGCTGCATGAATAAACTGCGTCCTCACCTCTTTAGGATTGATGTATCTCATTATCTGACGTGGCTCTCCTCGTCCTCTCAGAACAATCAGGCTTTTGAAGTGTTGGAAGATAGTGACATTCTAAAGGTTCGAATACATAAGATTTTATGGTCAAAACTGGATTCTCTGCTTCTGATTCGCTTTCTCCCAATTAGGGCAAAAGGAGTAAAAACCATGTAATAGATTTATGTATTTCAGAAATATTTCCATTCAGGATTTGCTTTAACAAGCCAGGCAATACCAATTTGACCCTTCACTCTGGCAGTGCATCACCAGCAACTATAAAGAAAATACCCAGGATGTTGGTTGAGTCGCTTCTGCTTGCTCCAGAGTCATGTAGGAGGAGGTAACATACGGCCCACTAGTTAAGAACACGGAACAGGCATCATAGTATCTGGGTTCAAACGGTTAGTACCACTCACCGTGTGACCCTGGACAAGCCGCTTCAATTCTCTCCTCGGTCTGGCATCTGAGACCTGGGAATGACAGTGGTGTCTCACACAGCTACGGCACGGAGTTCATAGCGAACGTCCGTAAAGCACTCAGAACAACTTCTGGCACAAGAAAGCACTAAAAATTATTATCTCGTTATTACCGTTACAGAAACCTCATTCTTGTAGTAATTCCGTTGATTTACAAGCCTATCTACTATTCATGTTAGGACATATTTGGTCAAACAACTCCAAACAATTCTTTTATTTTTAAGGATTTATTTTTGAGAGAGAGACAGACAGACAGCATGAGTGGGGGACGGGCAGAGAAGGAGGGAAACAAAGACTCCAAAGCATGATCCAGGCTCTGAGCTGTCAACACAGAGCCCAATGTGGGACGCGAACTCATGAACCAAGAAATCACGGCCTTAGTTGAAGTCAGACGCTTAACTGACTGAGCCACCCAGGCGCCTCTCCAAACAATTCTATCTCAGACAATTATTTATTTGGTAACACTCTCCTCATAACCTACCACCCCCCAAAAAACCCTTAATAACTCTTGGTAAACTCCCCCCCAACCCCAGTGTGCTTAGTTAAATCAAGTAAATTCAAACTGAAGTAACCCGCAGCACCAACAAGACAGTTTGAGCTCCCCCGCCACTGCCTGTGGAGATGGTGTAGCCCACACGAAAACAAACAGGACTCTTTCTGAAAAGAAGACATCATTTCCTGTAGGTCTAACCCCAAGTTGAGTATCAAGAAAAATTTATGGTGACACATTGGGGGATGGGGAGTAAAATTTTAGTGCTTTTAGAATACGTTCAAACTTAAGCGATCGTCAACGTAATATAAACCGCTATGTGCCTAAGATGTTATCTATAAACCCCTAATGACAACCACAAATTAAAAACTATTAAGAAAGAGAAAGCAATCCAAGTAATATCACTAAAGAAAGCCATCAGAGGGTCGGGACAGGAGGGAGGAGGAGGGGACAGGGAGGGGAGGCAGCCACCGTGGGGTGAGGATGGCCTTCTGGTCCGGGTGGCGGACGTGGTGTCTGCTGACCAGCCTACTGCTCTCTCGCTTCTGCTTGGGCTTCCTGGCTCCTGCCTACCCGCGCACCACCCCCCCTCCCCCCACCCCTGTCCCTGAGACAGAGAGGGTGGCCCTGCTGTGGATGGTCAGATGGCTCCCACCACCCCCCTCTGGCCCCAGTCAGCATGGAGCAGACCAAGACAAAGATGGGGGAGGGCTGCTGGCCTGTGTGGTGGACTGTGGCACACACTACACACAATTAGGAGACGCTGGAAACGCAGAACCACGGCTTCTCATCCCCTCCTGTTCTGCTAGCAAGGACTCGGCAAAAGTGAGTGAGTGAGCTCAGAGGAGGGGGATGAAAGGTGTTGACGGCCTAGGCTTCCTCACTGGTGATGAAGCAACAGGAAAACCTATGTAGGTAACACAGGGGCCAATTTGCTACGGTGTACCGGAAGATTGGGACTTGATGGACAGGTTACAGAACAAGTGATCTTTAAATATTTAAGGATGGGGGTGCCTGGGTGGCTCAGTCGGTTAAGTGTCCGAGTTTGGCTCAGGTTATGATCTCATGGTTTGTGGGTTCAAGTCCCACGTAGGGCTCTGTGCTGACAGCTTAGAATCCAGCTCAGCCTGCTTTGGATTCTGTGTGCGTGTCTCTCTCTCTCTCTGCCCCACCCCCCACTCATGCTCTGTTTATCTCTATCTCAATAAGAAATGAACAAAAAAAATTTAAATATTCTCCCCTATGACCCAGCAATAACACTGCTAGGAATTTACCCAATAAATACAGAAGTGCTGATGCATAGGGGCACATGTACCCCAATGTTTATAGCAGCACTTTCAACAACAGTCAAATCATGGAAAGAGCCTAAATGTCCATCAACTGTGGATCAAGAAGATGTGATTTATATATATAATGGAATACTACATGGCCATCAGAAAGAATGAAATCTGGCCATTTGTAGCAACATGGATGGACCTCAAGGGTGTTATGCTAAGTGAAATAAGTCAGGCAGAGAAGGACAAATACCATATGTTTTCACTCATAAGTGGAACAGGAGAAACTTAACAGAGGACCATGGGGGAGGGGAAGGGAGGAAAATCATGAGAGACTCTTGAATACTGAGAACTGAGGGCTGAAGGAGGTGGGGAGAGGAGAAGGGGGGGTGATGGGCATGGAGGAGGGCACTTGTGGGGAAGAGCACTGGGTGTTATGTGGAAACCAAGTGGACAATAAACTATAAAAGAAAACAAAAAAAATTAAACATTTAAGGGCAAAACAAGAAGCCTATTTCCAGCACTGTAAGCAGTAATTTCTGCTGCTTATCATCCACACAGTCTGCTGTAGTTCATCCTAGCCGCCCAGACAGACGAGCACAACCACCAAGGATCTGAACACCATGGCTAGCCTGTAGGACCTAAACGATGTCAGAATACATTTTTTTCCCCTCAGATTTACATGGCATGTTTACCAAAAAGGACTTTTTCTAGGACAGGCAAGTTTCAACAAATTACAGGTTATTAAAATCATATAAATAACTGGCCTTAGAATTAAACCAGAAATCAATAACAGAAAGGTAACTAGAAAACTACTAAATATTTGGTAATTAAACAACATAATTCAAAAAACCCATGGGTCAAAAAAATCACAATGGAAATTGTAAAATATTTTGTTTTGAAGTGAAAGGTAATGGGGTGCCTAAGTAGCTCAGCCAGTTAAATGTCTGACCCTTGATTCTGGCTCAGGCTCAGGCTCAGGTCATAATCTCATAGTTTGTGAGATCGAGCCCCATGTCAGGCTCTGTGCTGACAGTGTGGAGCCTGCTTGGGATTCTCTTGGGAGGGTAATAAAGTGCAATGTTGTGCTGCAGTGCAAAAAAGAAAAAGAAGTAACAGATATAAAGTTTACACGAAAAAATGAATGCCATTCAGAGATGACATGATTAGGTGGTAAGTCCAAAGGAGTCTACAAAAAAGCAATTAGAAATAACAAGTGTGTACTAGGGTCAGCAGATAAAAATAAATGACATTTTTATAAACTAGAAATGAACAATTAGAAAATAAAATTGAAAACAATACTGCCCACAGTAGCATCAAACAGCATCAAGTACCCTTAAGTTAAATAAAAGATACATAAGACTTCTACACTGCAAACTATAAAACACTGTGGAGAAAAAATTTTAAAGATCGAATACATGAAGATATGTACCACGTTCATGAAAACTTAGAGTAGTAAAATGTGAGTCCTCCCCCAAAGTGATCTACTGATTCATGCAATCCCAACTGTAACCCCCACAAATATTTTTGCAAAAATTAATACATTGATTCTACTATTTACATGAAAATGCAAAAGCCCTAGAATAGGTGTGAAAATCATGAGGAATATCACAGTTGGAGGATTCGGATGCCCACACTTAAGAATAAGCTCCAGGTGCAAAGACCACGGGGCACTGGCCAGGATAGAGACAAACCAGTGCAACCGACCAGACACCACAGAAACACTTCATATATGCAGCGACATGATTTAGACAAAGGCACCACTGCAATTTACTACGGAAAGGATGGTATTTTCAATAAATGGGACTTAATCATTTTGCTATCTGGAAAGAAAAATGAACTTTGCCTACACCTCTAATCACACACAAACATTAATTTGAGATGATAGTAGATCTCAATCTACAACAAAAGCAGCTAAGCATCTAGAAGAAGGATAAGGAAAATATCTCTTGGCTTTGGGTTAAACATTTCCCCCCCAGATTTATTTCAATATAATTGACATGCAATGTTGTGCTGGCTGAGCTGGACGGCTGCCTTGGGAGCTTTTCCCACTGGGAAAGTTTTGATATTATTTAAAAAAATTTCTTTAACACTTATTTATTTTTGACAGACGGAGTAAGACAGAGTGTGAGCTGGGGAGGGGCAGAGAAAGGAGGAGACACAGAATCTGAAGACAGGCTCCAGGCTCTGAGCAAGCGTTCAGCACAGAGCCTGACACAAGGCTCGAACCCACAAACTGTGTGAGATCATGACCTGAGCCGAAGCCGGACACTCAACCCAGTGAGCCACCCAGGCACCCCTGGAAGTTTTTATACTGTCATCTCTTTATGTAAACATTTCTTTTTCATATTTTAATATTTACTTTTGAGAGATGGAGGGAGAGAGTGAGAGAGACAGAGGGAGAGAGAGGGGGAGAAAGGAGGGGAGAAAGAGAGAACGTGCACACAAGCAGGGGAGGGGCAAAGAGAGAGGACAGAGGATCAAAAGTGGGATCTGCACTGAGATACCCCAATGCTGGGCTTGAACCCATAAACTCTGAGATTATGACCCAAGCCGAAATCGGACGTTCAACTGGCTGAGCCACCCAGGAACCCCTAGGCAAACATTTCTTAAACAGGACATAGAAAGAACTAACCATAAAGAACAAATGATTAAATTGGACTTAATTAAAATGAAAGACTCTATCAAAAAAATACCTTTAAGAATGCAATGCCTGGAGAAAATACCTGCCACACATGTATTTAATAAAGGACTTGTGCCCAGGATATATGAGAAACTCCTCCAAGTGGATGTTGACAGTGTAATAGTAGATGCAATGGGATTTGGGGGTTTGAAGATTGGGAGGATAGGTTTTTTTAAAAAAAAAAAGATAGGAGATTGGGATGTTAATATCCTCGCCATACACAGGAGTCACATAATCCTAACATGATGGAACAGAAACCAAGGCTTAAATATTCTTTTTTTTTTTAATGTTTATTTATTTTTGAGAGAGGGGGAGACACGGAATCTGAAGCAGGCTCCAGGCTCTGAGCAGTCAGCACAGAGCCCAACTTGGGGCTTGAATTCATGAACCCTGAGATCATGACCTGAGCTGAAGTTGGTCACTTAACCAACTGAGCCACCCAGGTGCCTCAGGTATAAATGTTCTTTAAAAATTTTTTTAATGTTATTTTATTTATTTTTGAAAGAGAGACAGAGACAGAGTGTGAGCAGGGGAGAGGCAGAGAGAGATGTTAACACAGAATCTGAGACAGGCTCCAGGCTCTGAGCTGTCAGCACAGAACTCCACAACAGGGCTCGAACTGGTGAACCGCGAGATCATGACCAGAGCCGAAGTTGACCACTTAACCGACTGAGCCACTCAGGCACCCCTAAATATTCTTTAAAGAAATAAGGTAACAGGGGTGCCTGGGTGGCTCAGTCGGCTAGGCACCTGACTCTTGATTTGACTCAGGTCATAATCTCTCAGTTTGTGAGTTAGAGCCCCATATCCTGCTCTGTGCTGACAGCTCAGAGTCTGCTTGGGATTCTCTCTGCCCTCCCCTGCTCTCTGCCTCTTACCCACGCGCTCTCTCTCTCAAAATAAATAAATTAACTTAAAAAAAATTAAGGTAACAAACAGAGGAACTAAAAAGTAATCACATATGGTACTGGCAGGGGAGATAAGCAGGGCTGTGTAAGGGAGAAGCAAGAGAAGCTCTCAGTTACCTTTTCGGGAAATCAACAGGTCACTTAAGTTGGTAAATAAAAAATAATTATACAAACATATTATGAAGAAACAGAAATAACTACTAGAAGACCTAAAACAAAAAATTGTTCAAAGTGGTTCTCTTTAGAGTATGAGGGTAGAGAAGAGTAGGAGGGGGGAAAAGATGTGCTCGAATTTGTAAGTTCTTCTATATTATTTTACTGAAGGAAGTCCATATATTATTGACTTAAAATATTCACATGAAAGAAAATACCTTCATTTACAGTAGTTTGACTATGCAAATTGCTAATTTATAGGACCAAGTAATGTTTTAAATTTAAGCATCCGTATTTAGAAGTCATCCTCTGAGGCACCTGAAGCAGAATATATCTAGATTTAAGATCAAATGTTTTCTCTTGAGTCTTAGGACTATTTAAATTATCCTTATATTTGAACCATGGTTCTCATGGTTGCTTTTTTTCCAGTTTCTAACCACTTTTTAAATCCAACCGCTCTGTCACGCCTTCTATTGCATGGGGCACCATCTTATCTCCAAATACAACCCGTTTGCATCAATTCAACATGCGGATCTTACCTAAATTGATCACCATTTTAAGAAAAATATTTTAGGGGTACCTGGGTGGCTCAGTTGATTAAGCGTCTGACCTCAGCTCAGATCATGATCTCACAGTTCATGGGTTCAAGCCCTGTGTTGGGCTCTGTGCTGACAGTTCAGAGCCTGGAGCCTGAACTTCAGATTCTGTGTTTCCTTCTCCCTCCGCCCCTCCCCCACTCATGCTTGCTCGCTCGCTCGCTCTCTCTCTCTCAAAAATGAATATTAAAACATTAAAAAAATTTTAATGATTTTATTTATATTTAGAGGGAGAGACAACAGGAGAGGGGCAGAAAGAGAGGGAGACAGAATCCCAAGCAGGCTCTGAGAATGAGCACAGAGCCTGACATGGGGCTTGAACTCAGAAACCGTGAGATGATGACCTGAGCCAAAGTCACATGCTTAACCGACTGAGCCACCCAGGCCCTCCAATCACCATTTTTATTTCCTTCATTTCCCCCCCTCATTCTCTCTTTTTTTAAAAACATCATTGATTTTCCTTAAATACTGGTCAATCCTTTGTTGTGCATTAATACTTAAGAATACAGGTCTGTGTCACTTGTTCATGGGAACTAGTCTGAGTATCCTGGGCATTTCTGTAAGTTTCCTATTTCCCCATTTCCTCACCATGAACAGGAAGACCGCCGGGAGCTTTGTGACGTGGGTGGAATGACTTAACCAACAGACTTTCTTGGAGGGGTACGGACAGGTGGCCAGCAATCAAGCCGCATGTCTTCCTAATATTAAAATCAAGAGGCTTTTACTGTGAAGTGCCAAATCCACAACAGAATTCGCTTTTCCAAACAGTTTAACTTTTTAAAAAAGAGATAACCTTCAGCATTCTTTCTCCTAACAGTAAACACCCACCTACCAGCACAGTTTCTGACTCCTGTGAATATCATCCACCTGCAGCTCTGGGGCCTGAAGTGACAGTGGAAGCAAACGGCACGACTGCCCTGTGTCTATAGTCGTTCTCCTTACAGCTCTTTCCAACTGCTAACTCTAAGTGGTATCCTTGCTAGGGCTCTGGTGACAAACCGGCTCTCTCCCTGCAGCCTGAGGAAGTGTGTCTAGGCAAGGCTTCTACACGGTTCTGTCCCACGGGAGGCTACCATCTACTTTTGGTTGTCCAAAAATGAGATCAAACTCATCTGCTCATGAACTCCCTTCTCTCTGGTATGGGTTAGCCTTCTGTATACTGTCATTTCACAGGCCTTCTGTAGGGACAGAGTGAAAACTTCTGTCTGCTCACTTAAATACTGAGTTATAATACACATACATACACGCACACACTTGTCTGTTTATAACAGGGCTTCTCTACTGAAACTCCATAAGGGCAAGAGTATATTGTAAATGCCTTGCACGGTGCTAGGAATATAAGGTAAGTGGCTGATTGGATTTGGATGTGGGATAAAGGAAGTAACAAATGGCAGACAAGCTTAAGCCTAGATACAAGTACACTGGTAGAAATCATCAAATGAATAGATTTAAACAAACTTTTTAAAAATTTTTTTAAAATGTTTTATTTATTTTTGAGAGACAGAGCATGAACAGGGGAAGGGCAGAGAGAGAAAGAGACACAGAATCCAAAGCAGGCTCCAGGCTCTGAGCTAGTGGTCAGCACAGAGCCCAACGCGGGGCTCGAACCCACAAATTGTGAGATCATGACCTGAGCCGAAGTCGGACACTCAACCGACTGAGCCACCCAGGCGCCCCAGGAATAGATTTTTAAAGAAAATTTCTCGGGTGCCTGAGTGGCTCAATCGGTTAAATGTCTGACTTTGGTTCAGGTAATGATGTCATAGTTTGTGAGTTCAAGCCCCGTGTCAGGCTCTGTGCTGACAGCTCAGAGCCTGGAGCCTGCTTCAAATTTTGTGTCTCCCTCTCAATTTGCCCTTCCCCTGCTCACACTTTCTCTTTCTCTCTGTCCCTCTCTAACATAAAGCATTAAAAATTTTTTAAAGAAAATTTTTAGTTTAGTATTAGAGATCAATAGTTATGGATTTTATGGCTTGAAAGAGGCAAAAGCAACACATGATAGAAGCTATGTTGTAAGACTTGATGAACAAATCGTGTGTGTCAGAAACAGAGTCATAGCATTTCACACAAAGTTATCAGGCACAGACAGCATTACTACAAACACAGAAGAAAGAGTGAAGTCATCTTAGTTACTGGCTCTCACCCAACCAGGTTAGGTCAATTTGGAATATTCCCTTCACCAATGAGACCAGCTCTACCCAGACAAAAGCAGGATAAATAAGTACATTAATTCAGATTATTATCAAACTTTAAGTCTTGAAGAGTCACGTACTCCATAAATTTTTAACGAGTGAATGAATGTATCCCTAACACTCGCTCAGAAACCTGATTCCTGAGTCAATAAATAGTTTTAGAGGTAAAAAACAAAGGATCCTACTATTGATACTTTCAGTGATCACAATTATTTTCAGAATGCCTGGCCCTGATCAGAGCTCAGTAAGGATTCGTGAGGCTAATGAGATGATTAATTAATGTTAACTTTCTGAAATTCTAAAAAATGGGTGCTTTTAAAGCAAACGGTGGTACACCAATCTGTAAATATACGAAAAACGATTGAATTTTACACTTTCAACAGGTGAACCTTATGACATATAAATTATATCACAGTAAGATTACAAAAACAACGAAATAAACTCACAAGAAAACATTTCCAGGCCTCCTGAATGACTCTGGCAGCTTTGTCCTTCTTTGTAAATTCTGATTCCTGCATCCAAGACATTTGAAGTCCTAAAATCAGCAAAGAGGGTATATCTAAAATTTCTTTATAAACTCCACTGTGAAGCTCATTAGAACTCAAGGAAACTTAAATAGAAAGCTGAATAAAGGAAATAAAGATGAGATTTGGTATCAAAATAATTATAATAAAAATAAAAACTGTGACCTAGTGATTGCCTTATATGTTCCAATGTTTTTCTTTTTTTCTTTTATTTAATTATTTAAAACAATGTTTATTTATTTTTGAGAGAGCGAGCGAGCAGGGGAAGGGCAGAGAGAGAGAGGGATACAGATAATTTCAAGCAGGCTCCATACTGTCAGCATAGAGCGTCATGTGGGGCTCAAACTCACAAACTGTGAGAACATGACCTGAGCCGAGGTCGGACACTTAACCAACGGAGCCCCCCAGTTCTAATTTAACAACCTGGTGTAGCAGATTTTACCACTATGCTGTGCTAGACGTAGAGACTGCACTTCAGGCCTATGGCCCATTAGTGATGAAGGAAGCCAGTACTAAGCCCAAGGCAGCTGGTGTTGAAAATCCATGACCTTTCACTGCCCCTATTCAATGACTTCAAATAAACTGTTCTTACTCAACATATTCAGTGATAGAGTTTCATCCACAAATTTACCCAGGCCCCTAACCTAGAATTAGAGATGATTATAGAATTTTTCCTTCTTTGTAAATATGCTGACTCATTAGTCAATCATGCATTAAATTGTCAGAAAAAGAGATGAAGCCTGACTATTAAGACAAAACAAAATCACCAGTTCTACCCACAAGTTTTAATACTGTGAAGAAATAAGTAATAGGGAAGTCAGAAAGCCATTAGAGTCTATGAGTCCTTTAGAGAGCTGCAGTAGACAGAGAGGATCCTGGGAAGAAAGCAGAGTAGGAAACACCAGGAATTTGTCTCCGCATCTAGACAAGCGCACTGGCAGAATCTAACGTGACTATTTCCAAACTCCCGTGTCTACTGAAGGCTTGCAACTTCCAGGGGAAGGCGTGGGGGATAAACTGTGGTCACTCGGGTCACCTTCTGCTCTTGGCCCAGTAGCAGCCACCCATCCCTTCACAGCAGTGCCAGCAGCAGGCAGCTGTGTCCGTGTTCCTGGAGCAGCTTGCACACAGCTGGTGGGAGTCAGGGTGGAGACAAAGGACTCTGTCCTCCAATCCAGGAGATCCCTGTTGCTGCTTCTGATCACAGAGGTGCAAATAGGCAGGCACAGGCAGCCTTTGGTGTCACACCTCCACCCCAAACCATCGTTGCAAGCCCTTCCCATCTGGCAACTTCCAGGGAATTTAAAGGGTTTTTCCTTCCCTCTACGTTGGTTTCCCTTCCCCTTTTGGGAACCAGATATTAAAAACAAGGACTTTCAAAAACAATAACACATGATGAGAAAATGAGGAGTGGCCAGTCATTCCCAGAAAGGTACAGACTCACAAAAGAACTGAGAAGACCTTAAGTTCACAATTCAGACTTATCCTTGACCAATCCTTGTAGTTTATAACACATACACACACACACACCCCTCTGGGGAAGGGAAAGAATCTGATTTCCAGAGTTCTTGCATTATTAAACTCAAAATTCCAGTTTTCAATAAAAAAAACTGTAAGGCATACAAATAAACACAAAATTATGTGTCATTCAAAGGAAATAAACATATCAACAAAAAATGACCTTAAAAAAGACCTTATGGCAGCTCTACTAGACAAAGACCCGAACACAAATGTCTCAATGTGTTCAAAAAACTAAAGGACGAAGTAGAGAAATTCATGAAATGATGCACAATATGGAAATATCAATAAAGAGACAAAAACTAAAAAGATATCAAACAAACTCTGAAGCTGAAAAGTAGAATGACTGAAATGAACAATTCATTAATGGGATTCAAAGGTAGAATTGGGCAGGCAGAAGAAACTAATCAGCCCTGATTCTTCAAGATAACTTGAAGATTAACAATGGCAATTGTCAAGTCTGAGAAACAGAAAGAAAAAAGACTGAAGAAAAGTGAGTAGAGCCGAAGAGTCCTCTGGTACACCAGCATGCATGTTGTGGGAGTCCCAGATGAAAAGGAGAAAGAGAAAAGAGAGGAAAGACTATCTCAATAAATAATGGCTGAAAAACGCCAAATTTCATGAAAAACATAAACATTCAGGCTCAACAAACTCCAATTAAGAGGAAGTAAAGATATATTCTTACCAAGATACATTATATTTAAACTTTCAAAAGCCAAAGAAAAACTCTTAAAAGACAGCAAGAGAGAAGTGATTCATCACATATAAGGTTTTTTTTTTTTAACATGTTAACAGACTTCTCATCAGAAACTTTGGAAGTCAGAAGGCAGTGGGCCAATATATTCAAACTTCTCAGTGAAGAAAAACCTATCAGCCAAGAACCCTGTGTCTAGCAAAACTGTCTTCCAAGAATAAGGGAGAAATTAAGACATTCCAAGAGGAACAAAAGCTGCAATAGTTCACTGCCACTAGATGTGCCCTGCAAGACATGCTCGAGAGAGTCCTGCAGGGAAAAATGAAAGGACACTTGACAGTAACTCAAAATTGTATGAAGAACAGAAATTTCAATATAGGTAAATACATGGGTAGTTATAAAAGCCAGTATTATTGTAACAATGGTTTGTAACTAAATATTTTGTTTTCTACATGATTTAAGAGAACAATATATTTTAAAAATTATTAGTCTAAAAAGGAGTATTATTGTAACTGGGTTTGGTTTGTAATTTCACATGCTGTTTTCTATGTAATTTAAGAGACAAATATTTTTAAAATAATGTTTATGTTATGTTTTGGGGTATATGATGTATAAAGGTGTAACTTTGTGATATCAACAATTGAAAGGAGTTGGGATAGAGGTGTAAAAGAGGAGTTTTTGAATGTTACTGAAGTTAAACTGGCATAAATTCACAATGGAGTGCTTTCATTTTAGGATGTTATATGTAATCTCCATGGTAACCACAAAGGAAACAGCTATAGATTATACACAAAAGGAAATGAGAAATGAATTTAAATGTTTCACCATAAACAAATCAATTGAACACAAAAGAAGACACTAATGCAGAAAATGATAAACAAAAATCATAAATCATACAGAAAACAAATAGAAAAATGACAAAGTGAGGTCCTCCTTACCAGTAATTACTTTAAATGTAAATGGTTTAAACTCTCTACTCCAAATACACAGATTTGCAGAACGGATAAATACACAAAATCTAACTATATGCTATCTAAAATAGACTCACTTTAGATTCAAAGACACAAATAGATTGAAAGTGAAAAGACTGAAAAAGATATTCCATGCACATAGTAGCCAAAAAGAGAGGAGAGGTGGCTATCTTAAAATCAGACAAAATAGACTTTAAATCAAGAAAGTTTATAATAGACAAAGGATATTATACATTAACAAAAGGTTCAATGCAACAAGAAAATATAACAATTATAAACATTTGTGTATCTAGTAAAAGACCAGCAAAGTATATGAAGCAAAAATAACAGAATTGAAGGGAAGACTAGACATTTATACATCATAGATATGTCTATATATATAGTTTTTCTGTAATATCCATACCTGTATACATGTATACTGTTATATATATGTTTGTATATATACATATAGCTTTTCCATAACTGTTGGAGACTTCAATACCCCACTCTCAATAATGAGAGAACAACTGGACAGAAGATAATACGGAAACAGAGGACTTGAAAAACACAACAAATCAATTTGATCTAACAAAAACAAAACATTCTACTGAATAACAGCAGCATTCCCATTCTTCTCAAGTGCACAATGGACGTTTTCCAAGACAGGCCATGTACTAGGCCTCAACATATTATGTCCAATGTATGTCAAAAGAAATCTATTTCTTTTGAAATTATAAATCAATAACAGATAAACATGGAAATTTTACACATTTGTGGAATTTAAACAACATACTCCTTAACAACCAGTGGATCAAAGAAGAAATTACATGGGAAAATGAAAACTAAAATACAACATACCAAAACTCACAGAAAGCAGTTAAAGTAGTGTTAAGAGGGAAGCTTAGAGCTATATGCACATTAAAAAACAATAAAGATCTCAAATCAACTAAAACTTACACAACTAGTAAAAGAAGAATAAACTAAATCCAAAACTAGCTGAAGAAAGATTAGAACAAGAGATAAAAAGAAACAGAAAACCGAAAAACAATAGAGTAAATCAATGAAGCCAAAACTGATTCTTGGAAAAGATCAGCAAAATTAGCAAACCTTAGCTAAATGGACAGAGAGGAAAATTACTTCTAGTAATTCAGAAATGAGAGTGAGGACACTATTACCGATTCTGCAGAAATAAAAGGAACATAACAGTACTATGAAAACCTAGTCATAGTTTATAGTCCTGCTTGATAACCCTGATGAAACGGACAAATTGCTAAAAATACAAAACCTACCAAGACTAAATTCCAAAGAAATAGAACACCTGATTAAACCTATAACTAGAATAAGGAGATTGAA